>VYZW01026934.1:1432-33291 GCA_013401315.1 Balaeniceps rex
AAACTGGGGATGATCACTTTTTTCGACATCAATGCTACCACTGAAAAAGAAAAATCACTATGTGAAGTTAGAGCATCGATGTAGCATTTAGCTTTGATTTCTTCTAACATATTCAGACTCTTTACCTTATATCAATTGGATACACATAGTATCCAACAATTTGAAAGAAGCTTTGAGTAGTCTCAAATAACTGATGTTAGCAGGATACATTTTTACACAGAGAGAAAAGTTAGATTGATTTTTGCTCTCAAGAGTTATAAAAACAATGTCCAAGAAAATACCCTTGCAAAATATGGAAGCTGTACAATTTATGATAATTATCACAGAACTCTTTGGGACTTTACTCAAGTTACAGCAGGAAATAGGCATTATTTGATATGTTACCATAAATTCTTAATCAAGATGTAGTTTTTCAACACAGGACAGATAAGCCTAATCTGAAGGAATTGAATTTATTGAAGCTGAAAAACAGCTTACCTGGTGTTGTGGGTTTACCCTTAGGTTCAAGTTGCACATGTGTTCCTTTGACTGGCTCTTCTTTGGACTGAACCGGTTGAGGCAAAGTTGATTTTGCTGTTTGTGTACGCTTTTCAGTTTTCTGAGGGCTGCAGGGATTCTCTGTTAGCGGTTGTTGTACTTCAGATTCCTTAGAACAGGGAACAGAGAGTCTTGAGGACTGTGTTAAAAAATTGTTTGGATCCTTAACAAGGGAAAAAGGAATAACATTAAAATGAGACTGTACATTCTTATTCTCTCAAGAGAAAAAAAAAAAAAGGAAAGCATTCTGCATAGCATACTATAACATAACACAACTATTCCATCAACAAGAGAAAAAGCTGAGAACAAGTATTATAAGCTTTTTGTAGGGTTTTTTTTTTTAATCCAGTATTTCAAATTGTTTCAGCATTTGATTCCAGGTGCTTTTTCGAGCTACTTGAGGTATTTTCCCACTTTTCCCTAAACAAGACTGCACATGGCAGATATTGCCTTTTCGTAAATGGCATAAATNAGTCCACATGTGATCCACCAGTTATTTAAACTGGTTTGCTTTTTCAACATTTCCTCTACAACCAGCCTCATTTGCATCTTTCATGTAAATGAACATTCTAGTACATAAGGGCAGATACATTGTTTGGCATCCACCCCACTTTACTGAGCTTGTCTTTTATTGTAAGCCTATCTAGAGACACACACTTTCTCTACTGGCCATCATTTCAAAGAGTTCAAGTTGTTAGTCCAAGTTTCTGACCCAACAAGCAGTTGAATTTGAAACTGGGGATGATCACTTTTTTCGACATCAATGCTACCACTGAAAAAGAAAAATCACTATGTGAAGTTAGAGCATCGATGTAGCATTTAGCTTTGATTTCTTCTAACATATTCAGACTCTTTACCTTATATCAATTGGATACACATAGTATCCAACAATTTGAAAGAAGCTTTGAGTAGTCTCAAATAACTGATGTTAGCAGGATACATTTTTACACAGAGAGAAAAGTTAGATTGANCAGAGGCTTGGAAAGATTCAGTTCCTCATGTTGCTATCCATCTATCATACACACGTTAATACATTATCACTCCTTTATGTTTCCTGTAAGCACATGAATGAATTGCTTTGCTCCTAGAGAAAATTTGTGTGATGATTTAAATTTTACTACAAAGTGAGTCGTCGTATAAAATGCTTCAGTCCTCTTGTAGATTATTATAATTGGATATAAGTAAGAGACTGTAACTGTGTTGACTTAGGAAGTTACACTGCCACTGAAATTGGCCCCATGTCTCACAGTGATCCTTAACTGCTATATGCTTAAGGGTTTACAAGCAAATTTTCTCTGTAAGGTCAGTTGTTACATTTAGCCCTCAGAAAACTGAAAAGCGTACACAAACAGCAAAGTTGATTTTGCTGTTTGTGTACGCTTTTCAGTTTTCTGAGGGCTGCAGGGATTCTCTGTTAGCGGTTGTTGTACTTCAGATTCCTTAGAACAGGGAACAGAGAGTCTTGAGGACTGTGTTAAAAAATTGTTTGGATCCTTAACAAGGGAAAAAGGAATAACATTAAAATGAGACTGTACATTCTTATTCTCTCAAGAGAAAAAAAAAAAAAGGAAAGCATTCTGCATAGCATACTATAACATAACACAACTATTCCATCAACAAGAGAAAAAGCTGAGAACAAGTATTATAAGCTTTTTGTAGGGTTTTTTTTTTTAATCCAGTATTTCAAATTGTTTCAGCATTTGATTCCAGGTGCTTTTTCGAGCTACTTGAGGTATTTTCCCACTTTTCCCTAAACAAGACTGCACATGGCAGATATTGCCTTTTCGTAAATGGCATAAATTGAACAATAGGTATCTGGTACTACTAATATCAGCATTCTGATTGAATTTTCATACAGCAATAATATTTACAATTTAAGCCAATCAACTATATGAAGTTAGAGTGAAACCCAATATCTCTGTAAGAAGCCCCCTGCTGCTCTTTTGACTATCAGAAATCAATTACTTTGACATCAACTTTTACAAAACTTAGAAGTACACTCAGCTTTAAGTCTCAATAAAAAGGATTCTAAGCTGTTTCAGGTCTGCTATTAAAAAAAGGGCATGTGGGATTGCAATAAAGGAAAAGTTGTAAATAGACTTAAGATTGCTCACACCGAATCTTTAAATTCCAATTAAACAGTTATGAGTTAACATTTGTCCCCCCGATACTCAAATCAATTTTTAATCAGCAACTAAATCAGACACTCACCGCTACCTTTGAGTTTGGTGGTTTATTAATAGAAGCCTCAACAAGCCTTTGAGAACAGGATGCAGCTTCCTGCTTTACACTGCTACTATTGATTCTAGCAGATGCTCCACTTGTAGTGGACAATTTGGATAAACAAGTAGTGCCAGGCTGTTCTTGTGCATTGTTTTGCTTTGCAGATGGATGACTTAGATCATCTTCCCAGGAACCAATTGTAGCAGCAAGGTTAGCTAAACGGCCTCTTCTCCCAATAGGGGTATCACTTGCCAGGGCATTAGATGCCTGCTTAGGTGGAGAAACAGACAGATCTTTTGACTGGAGGGGAGACAGAGGAACACATTCAGAGGGATCTGGAAAAAAGAAAATACATTTATTTTGCTAATAAAATATATTGAGAAATATTTGCATCTTTTGCATTTTGCTATATATTGAGTTTATTAACAGTTATATGTTCTTGCCATCAAGAGAATCAAGCTACTAGCTCTGAAGGCATTGAGACTAATCAAGTTAAATTAAAGCTCATTGCAAAGCCAACACATTTTTAACCAAGCAGTTCACTAGTTTTATGTCACTGCTGTGACCAGCAAGGCATCACACTAGTAGGGAAAAGATGTATAAAATTAAGCTGTAGTTGACAGTTTCATTATTTTAGGCCTTCCCTGGTGCTGTCTAAGAATTCTTTATGAAAACATCAGCATTCACACACACAAAATTATCTTCTGATAGCAAACATCATCATCAATGCAAACACTGAAAAACACCAGCACTGCTTAGCAAGTGAAACATACCCTCGCTATCCCAGCAGCGTCGCTGTGCTGCCAATTTCTGCATACGTATTTTGACTGAAAGGGCTGCAGGAGTTTCTGACTCGGTGTGTGTTTTTCCTTTCTCAAGGGGCTGAACCAATGAAGCCCTGTTAGAAGCAGCTACATGCAACTCTGAAGTCATCTCAGGAGAACGATGGCTTGTGGAACTTGAAGGAACTGGCTGTATGTTCTCTGAACTGGAAGCCTGAGTCTCCATATTGTTAGGGCAGAGCCTCTTTGATGGTGATGGCTTTGTACCAGGTTTCACTGTATAGGTCAGTATTCAAGCAAATTAGTATTCAAACATTTTCAGAGGCAGTACAAAACTGTAATGCAAATAAAGTTATGATTTATGAATACCCTGATACGCCTCCCAAAAAACTGCCCTTCCCAAATTCTACCAAGCACAAGGCACTATCTTTGGCATTATACAATTATTTTTAAATAGCTTACTAATTACTTAGAGCATCTGCCCTCAGGTTAAGCTAAACATTAGCCATATTCAGTCCTAGCAGTCAGGTAACTGCATCCATTGCTATTTAGTTTAAGATAAACAGTAACGGTTTCACTTGCCCTTAGAAGAAAAGGAGATGGGAATTTTATCAAAAGACAATCTTTATTAAACTTGTTGCAAAATACCTTCTTCACCAGGAAGAGGAGCCTGGTTACCAGTTTCTAACAAAGGCTCTCTGACCCTCTTGGTCTGCATTGAGGGTCTTGCTCCCATCTTGGGCCGCTCAGCCATCTTCTTCTGCAGGTTCTCTCGCCTGGCACGGGTTCTTTCAAGAAGTTTCTGAGTAGTTAATAAATCAAATTAAAAGTTTTTGAATTTTATACAGCATATACCAAGATCCACAATACCAGAAATGTATAGTGAAGGCTACATTAAGACAAATGCAACTCTCGGATGTTGCCAACTGATCTACTGTAATGCAATGCGATAGAAATATTCAGAAGTCTGGTTTTCTGACTAGCTATCTCCTCCTGAAAGCACAACAAACAAAATAGGTTTTCTACATTGCCTATTACATGGGGTTTTTTTGTCTACCTCCTTTTTCCTCACTGTGATAACCCCTGATCTCCATACTTCGCTTTCACCATTGCAATACCCACAGCTTATCCCATTTTCAGCAAGTACCTGTGAGATAAAAGGTAGCTCACACTGTAGCACATTCCAAGCTACCTTACTGCTATCTGGCCCGTCAGTATGTTTGCAGGTTATCTGAAGTTTTTTGGCCTACCAGACAGATTAACAGACTGCAGCATTTTCTTCACAGAGGCAACGGTTTAGGTCTTTTCACCTAGCCACAAACTTTCGTGAAAATTGTAAAAGCAGTTAAGTTTGAGATGCCTACTCTTTTACTAGGAAGAGGTGAAGCTAACCAGTAGGTTCCAAAGTTCCAGCCATTAAATCAACTAGTGTCTCCCGTTAGCTTGGCTTTCAAAGGAAACCAGGCTTAAGAGACACAAGCAACAGCAAAATTAAAAAAAAACAAGAGAGGCTTCTATAGAGCCTGAAGTAGTCAGAAATGTTTGAAAGTAATTACTTTGTTTACTGAATCACCACATGACAGTCTTGAACTGTCAAGTCTTGCTAGTAGGTTTTTTTGACACATTGCTAAAGCATATGATCAAGTCACCTGATTGGCACTAATCCTCTAACAAAATAAACAACATTGAAGTGATTGCCAAGTGGTCACAAAAAAAATTCAAAAAATTAAAGGCATGGCTGTTAATATTAAAAAAATTTGTTGCTATTACACCTTCTAAATCAAAAGGTGAATTTCCATTCCTCAAGCTTAAGTTTTAAGAAGTATAGACTGATGTTGTAACTAGTTGTCTTAATAAATAGGCTATTTATCACAATATATCCATATACAGAAGAACATATAAAGAGATACTAATTAAGCTAACAACATTCTCTTTCATTCCCTATCCATCGGAAATTTGAGTACTATGATCATATTCCATACACAATAGCTATTTTAGTAAGTGTTCCACACTAGTGATTCCTTAGAGCATCCAAGTTTGAAATACGTTCCAGTTTGTTTTTTTTTTTTAAATAATGCATTCATAGATCATCATCACTCAGTTTGATCACATCTAAAGGATACTTAATTACTCCTTTGATCTAGGTTTTAAGGCACTTTGAGACAAGAAATTGTGTGATTGAACTAATGGCCTTTAAAGGGAAGCATATAAACTGCACTTGTTTGGTAGCACATAAATTATTGTGAGAACTGTGCCAGGCATTATCTGTCCTGTTGCACAGCAATTAAATACACATTTCACATTTTTAACTGTCTAGGGCTGAAGTCTTAAACAATGTTCCATTGTAGGGCAACACAGGACAAATGGAACATCAATCTCAACAGTTTTTTGTGAAAGCAAAAAATCAGCTTCTCTAATGTCCATAGAAGAGGAGGATTTTGAAGAGGGGGAAAAAAAGGGAGGAGGGACAGACACATGAAATGCCAGGAGCACAAATTCCATGGCTAGTTGTGGCCACAAGTCAAGTTTTATTTCAACCTCCAAAAGGCATAGCTACAAAGTGCAGGTAATACCCACATAAATAAAATCTTAAAGGCTATATAAATTAACAGTTCTTCTTGCATGAAGTTGAGTATATCTTCCACAACAGTATTCCTACAGTTCTATTCAAATGCAGTCACATTCCTTTCTGTTTTGTTAGTTCAGTAAAATGGAGTTTCAGTTGTTACAAATAGGATGTCACTTCCCAAGAATGCACCCCTCTGTTGTTGAACTCCAGCTCCTATTGGCTTTTTGTATCTCAAGTTTTCCATGCAACTGCCGTAATTCAAACTCTGCTATTACACACGATGAGTAAGCCAGTCACCAGAACTTGAGGCTTACTTTTCAAGTTCATCAGCAGGGTATTTGCTATAAGTACGTTCTCCAAGTGTTATGATGACAGCCAAAGTTTCAGAGTAGGACATACCTATTTCATTACATCTAGGAACCTGAGAACTGCTAAGTTGCAGTTAGAGGATCACTGTGTTGCAAAAGCACCTTCTAAAAATCAGAAAAGGCCTTCCCACTTTAAATGTTGATGGACAATCTTGCTTTTAAAAAAGTATGTTTTAAAGTACATACTTAGCAGCATTAGAGAAGATACTTGGGCCCATATGCGATTACAAGAATTTGTTCTAACTACCCTGCTTTACTAGCAGAATGCAGCAAAAGGAGCAAATTTACCCATGACATTGAAGGAACAGTTAACTTCAAACTTCACTTATGCAAATTTTCCCCTGAGCAACTGCATCACTTATTTCCCTTTGGTTATCCTCCATGCTAGGAAACCATACTTTGCTCTATGAACGTTAATAAGTACTTCAAAGTACAAAATAACCTAGACTATTTCTAGCATTCTGTAGTACCAAACATAAAGCCTTTTGTGCAAGAAAGGTGAATTATACAGTCAGCTATAAGCTGAAAGTCACAAATAGTATGTTCATTGTGATCCTAAAAAAAGTATCCACTGCACCATCTCCTCACTGCATTCTGTATTAATAATTTGGTTGAGATTCAGAAGGTTATTAGTTTTCACCTGTAAGATTAATCAAAAGAAACATTATTTCAGAACTGTCTGATTTGAAAGCATTCCACCAAATCTTACAGCAAGATTTATTTGAGCTTAAATTCAGTGATACCACGACAAAATTTGTTACTGTAAAGTGATCAGCAAACCCTGAATTAACAGCATGCTTTGGCCAATTAAGGCTCAAATTGCATTGCTTTATATAATCAACACTTACAATGCCTCATCAGTTCCCTGCAAGTAACAGAGTATGGTAATTTGTAGACAAAGATTATCTGAAAATAGTTATGCTAAGAAAAGGTTATATTAAAAGAAGAAAAAAAAAAAACCCAGAACATAAATACTTCATAGTAGGTGGTAAAAAGCTTCTTTTTCAGAAAACGTTTTTCAGGAAAGTTATTAAACTTCAATACTAACACTTGTCAGATTCTTACAGAGCAGTGGAACATCCTCCACACCTCCACAGCATAAACGTTCTTGATAAGGCAACACTTTAGGCACTCTGCAATACTAGCTAACATCTGAATGAAGTATACTCTAAGGAATGGCCTCACAGTTGGTCATAGCTTTTCAAAGTCAGTTATCTGCATGAAGGGCGTGTTGAGGTTGGAAATCTCCCAGCATGCAGAACCATTTTAAACTTGATTCAGTAGTCTGGACTTGAAGTTTATTTAAGACTAGTTGGATCATGTCACTCATTACCAATTAAGGAAGGCGATTTTAGATGTTTATACTTAACAAGCCGACATGGGGGTAGGGTAAATCTGCCTTGGCATAACACATTTAGTAAATACATGGAGATCAATACCTTATGTTCAGTTTTTTAAATCAGATCTGTGCAGTCACCTTTTTTGGGCACTCAATTTATTTAAAGTATGTCAATTTGATATACAGATTGTTTTCAAGGGGAGGAGAGAGTATTTCATCAACTTATTTAATTTGGATTTTTTTAAAAGTAGTTTAGGATTTTGTTTAGGCAGGCTGTGGATTGAAGGCCATTTTTACTATGACATTTCTCAAAGCAGTCACAAGACAGCTCCACAGATTTACATCTGTCACACATAAAATCAGAGTACAGTACAGCATCTTTGAGAAACCTCCAACCTTCATACAGATTCAAGCCTGTCAGTTCCACTCATTTTGTTACAATTTTGTCCCTGTAAAACTCAAGCACACACAGGCAAATCCACCCCAACACCCGACTTCTTTTTTTAAAAAAAAGAAGAACTGTGTCTGCAAATGAAAGTGACCAATCACAAGTGGCAATAATGTCAAAGAGGACGCATTTTTAATCAGATGGTCGCTGCTTTGGGCAAACTTCACACTCGACCTTTAGATATGGCAGGCACAATGTGTGTCAATACCACTCCCATTAGCTTCCAGAACCCTTACTGTTTCAGCCGAAAATCTTATCTGCGAGACACACGTGAAAGGCAAACACTAAAGCGCTAGGAAATGCAATCAAGTATCAGCCCGGTTTAGAAAAGGTCCTCTCCTTCACAACCCCTTGCATGAATAAGCTCTGTCTTCCCCTGGAAGAGGCCTGACGCCGCACAAAGAGCTGGGCGGCTGCAATATTGGAGGTACGAGCAAGACGAAGGGACAGAAAGAGGTGGCAAGGAGACCTGCCTCCCCGTTGCAGAAAAAGAGGCTCTCTACAAGCCCACGAAGCCCAGAATAACGTAAGAGGGGACGGGGGGCGCCGGCAGGCCTTAGCAAGGAGCCAGTGCTAGGAGAGACTATTCCGCCCCAACAGTACAGCCACAAGAAGCAGCTTCCCTGCGGCCCCCAACCGGCCCCCGCCACTGACAACTCGCCCCCGCCGCCTCCCCGGATCAGGCCCCAGGTACGCCCCCTCGACAGCTCAGGACTTGGGGGCCGGGCCACGCTGTGCCCTCACCTCAGTGAACGGGTCCATCGCTGCTGCTGCTGCTGCTGCTGCTGCTGCTGCTGCTGCTGCTGCCGCCGCCGCCGCCACTGCCACCGTCGCCGCCCGAGAGTGGCAGAACCACCACCCCAACCGCTCCTCAGATTTGAATTTCAGCGCCCGCCTCAGCTGCGCAGGCGCGAGGCGGTGCGAGGCTGCGCGAGGCGGGGCGCACGCGTGCAACAGGAGGGGCAAGCCGTCGCGCGCGCCCGGCAGCCCTCCCTTCGCCCTTCGTGCAGTCACGTGACACCCAGGGACGAGCGCTGCGCTTGCTCCGCCCCGCCCCGCCCCCCCCGCCCCTGCCGTGTCCCGGGCGGGGACGATGGGCGGAGGAAGGTGCGCGCGTGCGCACAACGTCCCGTCCTGCGCTGCAGCGGAAATTGATTGACAGGTGTTCTATCCAATAAGACAGCAGACTGCCCTGCTCTTCCCGCCCCCCGTGGCGGCTTGCCTGCCCTGTGAAGAAGAGAGGGGGGAGGGTGAGTGGTGCGCAGGGACGGGCGCTGAGCGGTAATGGTGCTGGGCTCTCCTACGCGGTGCTCCCGGCTGGCTCTCCCTTTCCTGGTTCTGGGAGGAGGCCTGGCCTCGGGTGCCGTACCCCTGGGCTCTGGGTCTGACCTCTGTGTGTCATCGTGCTGTCCAGCGTTTCCCTGTGCTGCATGCAGGGAGCGCTTCCAGCCATGGCAGCTTTGTCAACTTCCCTTCCTCCTCCTTGTCAGCCCAGCCGGGCGCAAAGTTGTGGCTTTTTTTAAAAAGAACGGAGGCTTTTACCTTTCTTATAGGCAAGTAGAGCGATACTGCCTGGTGGATGCCATGTCTTGCTGCAGCTGCTCAGTTAGGAGTGTCCCCTGAGCCTTTCTGATCTGAAGCTTTATTTTTCAGCTGGTATTGACAGGAAAACATTATTTTAATGTTACTCTGTGAGTGGAGAGGATGCTTACCCCTGTGCAGTTGTGAAAGTTGTGGGTCCTTCTCACGGCTTTTACGTTTCTCCTTGCATTACAGCCCATGGTCAAATCAAACCTAACCCACTAGCTCTTCCCACCCTCCTGCCAGCCTTTTCTCTGTTTCACTGACAGACCTTTTTTAACGTGCAAGTGTTGAGGACGCTGAATTGGCGGAGACTCATTGGGTGCTATCCGGGCACCATCCCACATACTGCTTCCCATAAAAGTGTTGAACGCTGGCAGATGCAGCTCATTTTTTTGCCTACTGTTTCCACGGGAGGGTGCTGTAGGCTTGACTGCCCAAATGACTAAACCCTGTCAAATTGCCAGTCTATCCATACATATTGACACCGCTTTATACCTTTTTGCTCATATGTAAATTGTGTTCATTACCTTCCATGAATGCCCTTCTTCCCTAGTGGTGTGCTTCTTGCCTTTTGCATTATTTACAGGCAGCAGTCATTTCTTCTTCCAACTTTTGCTTTGCCTTGCTAAACAAACCACACTCTTCTAATTGTCCCTCTTTAGAAAATCTTTCTGATGCCTTATTTGCAAACAGCATGGCATCAGCGTGCAGCAGAATGTAAAAATATGATATCAGTCCTTTTCTTAAGAAATCTTCAGCGTTGGACACCCTGGTCAACAAATGTCCCTGCACTGTTCTCAGATAAACGTGGGTTGGAGCAGCCTGAGGTGCAGCGTCAGAATGTGCTGAAAATTGGAACTTACCAGATGGGACTCATTCACTCATTCATAATCTATGAACCAGCCTGTGCAGTGATAAGAAAAGACAGGTTTTATTTCCTTCAAGAGAAACTAGGTATAGCTATCACTGGGAAATAATAGAAACATTCCTTTAATGGAGCAGCAGAGAATCAATGCAGGCAAATACCAGAGACAAAATAGCCAATATGGAGCTCAAAGTCATCGACAGAAAATACAAAGAGAGAATTACCATTAAGTCTTTTCTTTCTCCTGCCATCCCAAAGGAAGAAAAGTCATGCACAATTTGAGCCCTTTAAGTATAACAGAATTACTGCAATTTAAACATGCTTTCTGCTTTACATGTGCATCTATGAGATTTATACAGTGCAGCTCCAGCTGTCGTTGGTGCATTTCCAAACATGGCTCCATTCATTGCTGTTGTCTTTCAAATGATACGGCATAGCACATGATGCTCAGCCTGTGGGCCAACCAAAATGGTGTTAGCTGCACTGTTAGTGTACATAATAATCTCATCTGCTATTTAATATTAAAAAAGAGGAAAATAATCATGCTTTATTCTGTAAAATAAATTCCTTGTAAAAAATATTTCTATAAAGTATATTCTGAAAAATTAAAATGAGATTCCTAGGAGTTTATAACTGCTTAAAACATCAATGCAATGTGCATGTGACAAATGTCCTTTCCTTTTGGTCTCTACAGAGCCGATAATTTCTTCATCATTTTGATCCAGACTCAGTGGGGCCCTGCTAGAAATAAATAGAATACTTAGTTTCTCATCTTCTCAAGGGGTTATGCCTGTCTTCCAGAAGAGCAATGGACCATAAATATATCTTATCCTTTTGTTGTTCCAAAGAGCCAAAGAAAGTCAGTCTTTTTCAGGGATGGTGCTATAAAATGGCTACGAGATCCATTGTCTGCCTAATGGGGGGGGGGGGTACAGCCCGTAGCAATGGAATTTCCAGTCAGGGTTTTTTTTTTTCCTTCATAAATTAATAAAATTATTTGCAACTTACGGAAAAAATCAACTGATGTTTCACAATCTGAAGGCATAAAGAAAAAGAGAGGAAAAGAAAGGAATGCCATCTTGAAACCAGCAGAACAATGAGCAGGCTCTGCCCGCTGAACAGCATTATATTTTATGCCAGCCTTTTGCATTCAAAAATGATGAATCACACCCTTCACTGTCTCCTCACCCCATGTGATATGGTTTAAGATTTCTTCTTGCCAGGGTAAGCTAATGAAAAGTAATCCCTTTGGTAACAATGAATAACGCAATACAAAGCACTTGGGGAATGTTTTTTGCTGCCTTGCAGTTTTCATGGGAATTGAGAGCATGGGCACAGAAGGCACTCATTTGTCTTTTAACATGGCAAGAAGAACATTTTTACTTTCCCAAGTTTTCCTTCAAAAATTGTTAAAGCATATTGACTGTTTTCAGGGGTGTATTTTCATTTTCAGAAGGTTATAGAAGTTTGCATTAGCACTTTAATAAGAATGGAGCACTTTTTAACTAATAAGGAGAGCACTAGCCAAAGTTTTTGTAGCTCTGGCTTCCTTACAAAACCGATACAATCACAAATGTAAAATATTGAAGGCAAAAATGCTGATCCCAGTGTAGTCCACTGTATAGCTCCATTCTGCAATCCTCAGAGAATATTTCCTAAAACTTTCTTTCTGCTGAGAATTTGACTTCACAATTCTGATTCCAAAGGAAACATGAGCAAGAAGCTTCCTTTGATTCATGGAAAAATCTCAGTAATCCTGTCATTTAGAGTAAAATACTGTTTTCCAACTTGTAATTTCCTTTTATTCACAGTTAAATGATTCAAAGTGAAAGTTGATGCTCACCTATCTTGCCCTTGCAAGCACATTCAATCTATTGCATGGTAATACAATGCATTGTAATACAGTACATCGTAGTATTCCTTGTAGTTTACATTTACCTTCAAAATGCGTTTTATACCAGAAAATTCACTCTTCCGCTAATGAGTTGGAGAGCTGTTACGATTCTGATACTCATTTCACAGTGGCAGTATGATTGCATAGGATGCTATAGAGAGGAGAAGCAAATGTGTAGTCTAGTACACAGTGTTGTGCGTCATTTTCTGGACTATAGTCCCAGTAGAATTAATTCTTCCCAGTGACTTCAGACAAAGGGTTTAACCTTGGGGAAGGGGCAAGGAGACAGCCCTTGCAGAACTTCTTGAGGAGTGCGCCACCATCACGGACATCCCTTTCCCTTAGCCCACCATCTTTTTGCCTCCAGTGGATCCTGGAGAATGTATGGTACAGGTCCAACTCTCTGTGTCTCGGTGCCTAAGACAAAACCAGGCTGTAAGAAATTCCCCTCTTCACAAGCCCTACACCAGGACCGCCGTGCAAGGGGATCCTGCACTACATAAGAGCAGTAAGAATATAATATCCATCCTTTCCTCAATGATTCTGAAATGAAGACCAAATTGTGCCCTTGGATGCTCTTGAATATCCCAGCGTGCCAGAGATTTGGCCCAGGAAAAGGCAATTTCACCCCCAAACAATGAATAGAAGGGCTGGTCCATAGTATGGCAAAACACATCAGTTTGGATTCATCCGTATTTTCTGTAGCAAATATTAATAGTCAGAAACACTTTGATGGGCAGCATTTAGGATCTGTTCTCTGTGCCAAGCCAAAGGTGATTATACTGCTTTTGTCAGCTCCTGTGATAATCACAGAGGCAACTTAGGCTGACATTATCCAGTAAAGGAATATATTTATGTCAGGAGTAAGACAGGTTTCTTAAGTAACCCAATGCGTGACATCGATTTAAATTAGCAATGCTGAGAGCACAAGTCTCTCTTCTAGTAGCCCGAGTAGGAAATTGATAACCAGCTCAACCAGACTAAAAGAATGTGAGATCCCATAGCCATTACAGTCTAACTTTCAGCTGGGACACTGCTTTGTTGTACCAAAAGGCTTCATTTATTACTCTGCCTTGGTAGGTGTAGCTGGGGGGAAAATCCTTTAAACTGGACATTTGCTGGGGGAAAATATGCTACATTTTCAGAATGTACAGAGTGAATTTCAAATAAATAGTGTGAATTTTATTTGTTCCCTCACTTGTCATTTGCAAAATATGGGAGGTTCTCAAGAAAACACTGGCTCGCTGAAGACACCATTTATAGTAAAGGTTGGAAAAGCACACTGTCATTTATATTCTACACTAAATTACCGTATGATGATGTGGATGGAATAGTGTTAACTGTTGTCAGAGCTGAAATGCACCATCTCATATGAAGAGCAACTGAGGAAAAATCACACAGAAATCGAAGGTGGAGGGAAAAGCAAAAACATTATGGGGAGAAAGAACAAAAAAAAGAGAAGAGTGGAGAATGGCAAAACAAGGGAGGATAACAAAGAAAACAGGAGGAAAAGACAGAAGAGAAAATAAAATGGAAAAATAGTGAAACAAGGAATGAGACAAAACTCATACTTCACTAACAACAAGAGACAGTTGTCAAATGGACTCAGTTTCAGAAAAAAATTCTGGGTGGTTGAACTCTGCATTTTTACAAGGCTGTGGGAGTTAAGAAACATTTGCCTGTCATACACTCTGAAAAGATTTATTGTGTTCACAGTTTTCTTAGTATAATATTGCATTTGTATCACTAAATCACGGAAAGTTTCTCAGGACCTTTCATTTAGGTCTCCTGACTGATTGACACAAGAGAAGGGGAATTAGACTTCCTTCTTTTGTGTCTCAGTTATAAAATACACGTTTTTTTTTTTCTTTATCCATACAGTACAGCTGTACCACTTGCTGACATAAAAATTCTGAAATGAAGCAAAGGGCCTGAGAGTACTTAAGTGCCATTATGTTAATTTAGACCATGATGTTAATTTACAGTACCTGAGACTTGCTCGCAACTCTGCAGCATAATGCAAATGGAGTAATCACATAATCACATCAGCAATTTCACCAGCCAAATTGTATCACATTTTATATTCTTGAAATAATTTTCTGAAAGATGGAAAAATTAGGAGATTCTTGTTGAAAAAACATTTTTCACCAAAAAAGTGTTCTATCAGCTCTAGTTCCTTTTTTTGAAGACTCAGTATGCTGTAAGCTCAACAGGTGATAATTCTCTGACCTCATTCTTGCCATCTTATTCTCATATTTTAAATAAAGAAATGAAACTATAGGACATACATAAAATAAATCGTAAATGATGCATAAGGAAGGCCAAGAATGTTACCTACAAAATTACCTTAAAGTTTTTAAAACTAAAGTAGGTGCTCCAAGTTAAGCATAGCCTATATGCTTTGCTAAACAAGGAAAGACCTAAGGATATGAAATGGGTTTTACATGAGTTCATAATATTTTTTTCCCTTTACTTTCCATGTCATTCCTCTGAAAAAAGTCCATACAGGAACATGAAATCTTTTCTGCAATGGTAGCATGTTTACACTAGAGGGTGCTACTTAGACAGGATTTTAGGCTGCTTAGTGTTTTGCTTCGGAAATCTCTTTTCCAATATTTGGAAAAAAATGCACATCTGAAATAAGAAGCAGCTGGTTTTAGAGGGAGAAATTATACTGAAATTTGAACAAACACAATTAAAATGTAACGGTGATGATATTTTCCATACATGTACCCATGAGGGACACTGGTAATACAGTCATCTCAGCTTCAGTAGAAACTACATATGTAATTACACTGAGGCTGTTTAGAGATGAGTAGATATCCCTAATATTTCAGTCTGGTTTTGCTTAAAAAACTATTATGACATGGGAAATAGATTAACTAAAGGAATATGAAAATAAGATCATGGCTCGTTAATGAGAGACAGAAACATCTGATGGAGTAAAACATAAACTAGCAGTCTATAGTACAAATACAGTGTCACTGAATGTCTGGGTGTGATATGATGGAGGGTTGCCTCACTTTGCAATAAAGCATGAAAGAAGGCAAAGGGAATGGAAATGGCCAAGAGGTTATTTTAAATAATTCTTCCCTTGTCTTTCCAGTGGTGGTGAGGGTTGTCAGAGCCCTGAACATGTCTCTCCACATCTCCAGGGGCTTGGGCTGCCTCGAGTCAGAGCCCACATGGAGATGGTGGAGGTCTTGGGCTGTGAAGAGAGCTGCTGCTCCCTGACAATGGTTTGCAAATGGTTTGGTATGGGCAGCTTGTCTACTTATATGTCTAATCCAAAAATCTCTTCTGAACTCAGCAGATCTGTAAGAAGGCAAGGTGGTGTGTGCCCTGCACTGTCCCCCACTCAGAGACTCTGGAGCTCCGACTCTGGGACTCTGGTAACACTGTGATAAAGTGATACCCAGGGAATCTCCAAAACCAGACATGAGATGGAGGAGAATAAAGTCGGAAAAGAACTCTGTCTTAGCTTATGCTTCTCCCAAGCTTGAACACTATTTCCACCAGCTGAATTTGTCACTGGTAGCACTTGAAAGGGATTATTCACCACGGAGTAAATAAAATAGCCCCAGCTGTTTTATAGTCCCATCTAACCCCAGAAACTATGCAGGAACCTGCAAGTTAAAGCTAGGTAGCAGTGCCAGGTATGTACTTGGAAACTGGAAAAAGAGAGTGGGTTTACACCTTGGGTTCTGCCCCTCATTAGTCTAGTGCTTCTCCTTGAAAATGGGACTTACCAGAAGACCACCTTCTCCAGGCCAGGCAAAGCCCCATCTGCTCTACAGATCCTGTCTTCAGTGAGAGGATCTGGATGTCCCATGAAATGAAATGCTTTAATGAAGGAGTAGATCATTGCTCTTTCCCCACATGCTGGGTCTTTGCCCACTGAGGTCAGCTGCAAAGGGTCCCCTGCTCCCAGCACTGGTGCTCCAGCTCTAGGAGAGCGCTGGCCCTGGCATGCAGGTGAGGCCTCTTTCTCCAAAGCACCATGTAGTCATACCTGTTACTGCACAAGTTGCATCTTGTAAAAAGCTGCTAAGACGGTGTTTTGTGTTTCTTGGCTATCCCCTTTTCATTTTCTAGGTCTGTTGTACAGCCTGTCCCAGCAAAAACCAGGGGATCAGGTAGGCGGTGTGGAAGAGGAAGGCATAAGGAAATGAACGGCAGTAGGGAGAGGAACATTGTGCTCTTCTCAGGTTGGTTAAGAAACAAGTGAAGTCCCCACTTCAGCCAAAAAGGGCGATCCGTTACTATGAAAACATTTGCTTTTCAACTGAAATTATCCCAGCACCACGAAAGAGTTGGCAGACTTCAAAAGGCCCAAAGACCAAGTACGAACATTGAAAAAATTCTCATTATTTGGGGGCAGATTGTCGTTAGCCCTGTGCTGCCTGACCTGGCATTTGTGTTGCCACAGCAAGGTATCTATGATTCATCTGCAGGTGCGTGCGGTTTGGCAGGCAGCCTGCGCTCGGGCTGCCTGCCAGTCCTGCCTGCCGCTGCCGAAGGCAACGTCCTGCCTTTCTCCAGAGGACCCCTGTAGTGACAAGGCATTGCTGCAGAAGCGGCAGACGGTTAGAGGAGGAAAGGTCAAGAGGGGTGTATTGGTCCATCAGTCCATACTGTAAGCCGGTGCGTGCTTTACTGTGACTAACATATTTATATAACCCAGTTCTCTGCCATAGGAAAGCAGTAGGTATAAGTAGTAGTAGTAGTAGTAGATACCTAGTAGTATATACCTAGTAGGTATAAGTGCATTTGTGAGTGTACAATAGACATCTCTGATTTTTTTTCCCCATATGATAATGGACAACAGTCAGCTACGTTTGTAAGTTCGCATCACGAGAATCTTACATTGCTTTCACTGCTCTGAACTTTGCTGCAAGGTTGCCTGCATTTCGTTTCCCCTTGTTGCGGTGGGTTTACAGTATTGAGCCTCCTTAGCATACAGTGGGAACAAATTCAGTGGATAAATCAATCTGAATACTGGAGCTGTATCAAGTTGTGCTCTTCAAGGCATCTCAAAATAGCAGTCCCATTGAAGAAGACTATGAGTAAGCAGCTCCCACAAGCATGTGCTGCCTTTGCTGTGTACTAGCAACGTAGGACCCAGCTGGAATCAGGCAGCAATGTTAGACATTTCAGAAGGAGTTTCTAGAAAGAATATGTCTGGAAGGACGGTCAGTTGGAGTCACTTGGTCAATGAAACTGTTTGGTCAGAAGATATTGAGCCAGCTAAGAGTCATTAAGTCAGGGAGGGGAGGCTTACCTTGCCTCTCTGATGGCCCTGAAGCTGTGCCAAATTATGCAGTTAGTTAAGGACTCTTGTTCTCAGCTTTCTAGTTCCTCAGAGATTCTTCCTTGTCAGCACAGAGAAGCGGAAGCAAGATGTTGGTGTGAGTATGGGGGAGGAACCAAATAAAATCAACATTAAAACAAGTGTGTGTATATATATGTATATGCATACTTAAAATCCAAATGCACATATACACATATATTTATATATGTGTGTGTGTGTTTTGAATTTTGCAGTTTAGCTTGCGACAGATGTAGAGATCAATAAAATGTATCACTGCTCTTCCAGACTGTACATGTTGCAGAGCTTATTGATGCTAATATTCCTATAAAGATAGTCTTCTGCATGCAAGACATCGCAGTATTTTTGACCAGGTGAATATGAAATTATCTCTGAAGGCATGGCCAGGTAAATCTGAAAATATCTCTGGAAATAATGTTATGTTGAAGCTGAAATACAAGATGCGTGTCAGCTTGAATCCTGTCTCCTAACAATGGATACATGATACCGAGATATAGATCTATTTGCATTGTGGAACTGTGTTATTTAAGCTGTATTCCACAGTGTGGCTCATCTAAACCTTACCATTCGTCCCCATGTCCCCTCACCTCGCTACAATGAGATACGTGCCAGCTGCACTGATAGCCTCCAGGAATTTTTTCATGACAGAGTAGCTCGTCTTTTTCCCACTGTCCGTCCGGACAGACTTGCAAGCTGAGACGCCTTTGAGGTCAGAACTGCTAGAGGTACATTAAATATATATATAGCATTCTTGTCATATTGAGATACTTAGTAATGTTTTTGCTTGACTGAGCTTTCCATGTTATGCTTTTAATCAACAAACGTGACAAAGCTTGCTCAGAGCCAAAGCAGAAAACAGGGGCAGGTGGCCTTTTAGCATCCCTCCTCTGTGCCTTCTGCTACTGCCTTTGGCATCCTCTTGCTAGAGCCAGGAGCTAGCATGACCTAACAAAACCTTCAAGCCATCCTGCAAAGGAAAAAGGCTAGTGGGAAAAGAAAAAAAAAAAAGTGGAGGTAGCAGATTCAGGGGTGACTGAATGCCCAAGTGCTCCGTGAAAAAGGACTCACAGACACCCGGGAGAAGTAGGCAGGAGATGAGAAACATGGAGAGAAGGCATCTGCCGGAGGGAGCAAGGAGAGGGGATAGGTGTGTAAAATACACATCAGAAGCTGGAGTTACCAATTTCATTGCTATGGCTTCCAAGCATATATAAAGCATCATCTCTAAGAGGAGAATTTAGGGTCTTCACAGCAAAACCATTGGGGAGTTATGGTAAAATGGTACATTGGCTTTATGTTTGTAGCAGCCATCTATCTTCATCTGCTGTGCTGATTATTTGCAGGTGCTTGAACCAATTCACTGTTTGTTTTTTTTTTTTTCTGTAATTGCCACGTATCACAAGCAAACTCTAACCCATTAGTGATAGCTTTGCGTCTCTAAATTTAGAAGTGTTTATTCAGTTCCTGCAATTTGAGATTTGGAGACAAGCCTGTGGGTTCCAGATACTACACTGTTAGCAACGTACTTTAGAGGGTATTTTAGGTTAAACTTAGATATGTTGACAGAGCATATGCCTCCTCTGTTCTTCAAAGAATTCAAGTTAAAAGGGACATCAAATTTGTCAGCTAGGTAGAAGTGTGTTTCAACACTAGCTCTTCATTAGCAGACAGAGAAAAATGACACCTCAGTCTTTTCATAGCTGGTCTTAAGAGTGCCCGTCTTTGTGTGTGAGGCAGTAGTAAATAAAATGAAAATATGTGCTTTAAACTCTTTTTTTTTCTTTTTTTTTAATTATTGCCTGTGAAGCAAGTGTCTATAAGAAGGATTAATGAAGTTCAGTAAAACTTTTCCAGGTAGGACACAGAAAGAGGTCCCCAGGTAGGACACAGAAAGGGGTTCTCAGAAGTATCAACGAGCTGCGATCTGTGGAACTCCCATCCCTGCTACGTGATGATACAGCCAGATCTTATACCTTATAGGATGATGTTATGGAGAGAATCTATGTGTAATGTGCATTGCAGGTATGAATTTATTGATGGGAGGGAAGGTGGCAGACATTTAAGCTATTCAACCAAAGCAGCGCACTACTTCCCAGCTCTCCTCTCCCTGGCAGATGACTACATTCTCATAATGTATGTTGAGCATGTTGTTAAGTCACTTTCAATTAAATTGCTTTCTCCATTAAGTGTTGACCATTTAGAAAAGTAAATGCCTTAACACACTAAAATGTATTCTTGTGTAATCTGACTTCAGTAATGCCCTTAAGTCTGCATGAAGAGTACAAAATCTTCCTACACCATGCCTACATTAATTGGTTACACAACTGTAATTGCTAAGGTAGAATAACTTGCTCCTATTTGATGTTCAATGGGCATTTTAAACCATGCAGATTACATGTCAAGGAGTAAAAGGTTTCACAAGCAAAGCAACAGATTGCACAACAAGTAAAGCACCAGAAGGCTGCAATATAAAGTCTATCTTCTGCTTTAAATTCTATTTATTACTTATCAATGTATGATAACCTTCTGGATTACTAAAATCAGTTATTGCCCCAAACTGTTGCTCTGATGCAATTCCTCCGTTCTCTTTTGGCAAGAGACAGCAGCTCCTTGCCGTGCTGTCCCAGGGTGGCACATACCCTGCTAAGCACCCTTGTCCCATGCAGCCCTTTCTCTGCTTGCCTTAGGCCCAGCAGATAATTATCAATCACACCAATTATTATCAATTTCAGTAATGATGATGGCTGATAATTATCAACGTACTGCAACGCAATCGCCGGATTCAGTGCAAGTTATGCCTGCCAGACTCGTGCAAAGGATGGCGCTGAAACCCCGTCGATATTGCTAGCACCTCACGCCAAGCCGTGTCGATGCGATAAAGCGGGCTCTTTCGGCGATGCTTTTGGGTGCAGCTCGGTGCCCCCCCCCCGCCGGTGGCCACCCCAGGACACCGGCAGGGCCGCCCCGCCGCCGCCCCGTCCCCTGCACTACAGCTCCCAGGATGCAGCTCGCCCCCCCCGCCCTGGCCACGCCAGCGCTCGGGCGGCGCAGGGCATGCCGGGACTTGTAGTCCGCAGGTCCGGGCGGCGGCTGCGGCCAGCCGGGCTCCCTCGGCCGCGGCGCAGCCGGGTCGGCTTCGGTGAGGCGTCGAGGCTGGCACAGCCCTTGCTGCGTCCGGCGCCGCTCGCTGCCTCCCTCCCTCTCCGCCTCCCCTCAGGACTCCCCGCTCCTCCCCGCCCAGGAGGCGGGAGCCCTCCGCCCGCCCCGGCCGAGCCCGCCGCGCACGGGGAAGCCAGCGGGGCAGAGCGGCGGCGCTGCCAGGCGGAGCACCATGCTGGAGTCCATCCGTGTCACCGGTGAGTACCGCTCCCGGGGCGGCAGCCTTAGGCAGGACCGGGCACCGGCTGCGCCTCCGGGGCGGCTGGGGCGTTACCGGCTTGGCGAGGGGCTTGCGGCGGCGGGAGGAGGGGCAAGGCGGGGCCGCTTTTCCCGCGGCCCCCCAGGCGCTCTCCACAGCGCCCGGGCTGCGGGCGGCGCTGAGGCAGCCGGCGTGCGGGTAGCTGCTCCCTGCCGGGGGGTGGGGGGGAATAAAAAAAATAATCACCCGAGGAGGAGCCGAGGGGTTTCCGTGAGCGTACCTGCTCCGTGGGGACGAGGGGAAGGCGCTTCGCACCTACCTGTCTTGAGGAAAGACGGCGAAGCAGGAGTCCCATGGGTGAATACGGACGCGAGTAGGTTTGCCTGCGGGCCCTGTCCCTTCGCGGGGACACTGGGGAGCGTGGAGGTGACACCTGCCTGCCTTCCAGTGGAGCGAGAGGCAGAAGACACAACTAAGAGTGCTAATAGAACTATTACTAATGATACCTGGTGCCTTTCCCTCTTTGGCTCTCCTCTTTGCCGTGTTTTCAGAAAAGTTAACAAATCTTTATAATAAGCGTATAAAAAAACCTGTATTATGACTATATAATGATAATATGGAAGAGTATTTGATACCACACAAAACTATTGTCTTTGGTGCTGTGTAGATGTGGTATGTAGGAAAACCTACAATACAGTTGCTGCTGCAAAACAAATTTTTCACTCGGATGTTTTCCTTGTTTAAATCTGACATCATTTCATGTGTCATTACTTCAGCTGCTTCGAGCCAATGTTACTTTGCAATGGGGAAATCTTATCTAGAAGAGATCTGGTAGAGATGCCTTAATGTCCCTCATACAATACTGTTACAATCATAATTAAGATTTCTTACAGCTACTCTTTTCTCTGCCTAATTTATATGCCGTTCCATCTGTGCATGGATATGAATAGGGTGTTACTTCTGGTAATGGGAGTAGCAATAAAGTTCATGGAATCAGACGGAGCATCCCTAGAGATGTACAACAGCAACTGTAATCTTGAAGGATTGAGATTTCTTAAAAGGAAAGATTGTTATTTTGGGTCCCTACCCCTCCATCAAATATTCCTGAACGCACCTGTGTTGCAGTGCAGCGAGCTAGAGATCTGCTTGGATGGGAGTTTCATTCTGTGCAGGTCTGTCTATAAATCAGTGTTTTGTGATTATATCCTGAGTCTATTAAATCAATGGGAGTTTGTCACTTGATTTCATTAGGGCCAAGTCTTCACTTTTACTGATTATTACTGTGCTCATGTAATTTAATTTGAAGAACCTGAATTTGGAGTCGGTTACATAATATCACACTTCAGTGTAGAAACATGCATGCAAGAAATTGCTTCATACTTTTTTTTTAAGGTAGAAAGAGTACATCTTAAATATCACTGTAATTTTAAAGAAGAAAAACCAAACTGCACAGTCCAAAATCATGCCAATGAGTCCTGTAAATGCTGGATATTTCAGAGTTATTTACAAACACTGGCAGTTAATGAATCGGACGTACAAGTTGGCTCATCGTTGAAACTTGCCCTTGGTTTTGGAGCTCAGAATTAAAGTTGAATCATGGATAATGCTGTTACAGAAGGAAAGTAAACAGGCGGATATTTTTTTGGGGAAAAAAAAAAGTCTTAGGTTAAATGTCAAAGTTCCTAACATCATACAGGCTCTAGTTAATAACTAGCATGCTGTGAAAATAGAAGATAGCTCAGCGCCAGTCTTTTTACAGGACCTCACTGACTAATTCTACAGCTAAACCATTTTCAGTCACTATAGACAGAGCTTTCAGTGCTGTCTAGTTCAAGTTGCCTGACACTTTCTGTTCAAAGCTTGAGTGTTTGTAAACCTTAAAGGTGTTTATAGCAGTGAGGCAATATACTTCAGGATTCTGGTCAGATTCTGTTATGCCACAAACGTAAGCCTGTAGTATTTGAAAGGCAGTGCAACATTACAGATTCATATACAACACTCTCTGTTGCCTGTTTTTTGCAGAATATTCTTTATACAGCCCTCTGCACCCACAAACCATACAGTCTAGAGCTCATAAACTACAGGTAGTTGTCAATCTACTCATATTATTTGAATACTGAAGGTAAATATTTCTCTGTAATGTAATTGTACATTTGCAGAATGTGTCAAAGGAGGAATCTTACTTGTCATGTCCGTATATTTTCTTCCCCTCTCTCAGTTTCGAACTTCACTATTTTCTTATTACTTGTAGACAGATCACATATATTATTTACATTTCTAGAAATCTGAAAATTCAAGTCACGCTGTTGGAAGTTGTTTCTGATTTTGAACAAAAAGAAATTCAAGCGTATTCTAATATGGTAACGGTGAACTGAAAACCAAAAGCAGTGGCTCAGACCATTACATTCCTAGGACAGGAGGAACTGCTTCAAGAACATCTTTGCTAAGCACCTTAAGAATCATACCTGCAGTTCAGAAAAGATTTGTCCATTATGCATATATAACGTGAGTGACAGCTGCTCAAAAACCGCAGGAGCTCTCTACATTTTTAGAGCAAGACTGGCTGGACAGAGAGAGATCTGTGCTCACAAATATCTATCGTTAACCTCATTCCACCTATGGAACAGGTATTTAAGAAGCTGCTTGGATAGTAGCTATGCAGTAGCCTAGAGGAAGATTTTTCTACAACACTCTCCAAAGTCTGGAAAAATTCTTACATTGGGATTTAACCACACATATTATTAACATAATAAACAATTAGGTCAATTCATCAATTTCTGAAGGATGGAAACCAATAATAGAACCTAGCTCCTGAATATAACATAAAATCTAACATATTTTTTCTAATGAATAAACTCTGACAAGATTAGGGAGCATCTCCGATGCTACAAGATTCAAAGCTAGTGACTGGGGTGCAACTTAGACGTGGAAAGTATTTCATTAGTGCAGAATTATGAGATTTGTCGTTCCCACATATCCTCTGTTAGCAGTCTTGGGATACATCCCTTCTCCAGTACTCCTGTGACACTGGAATAGCTACCTGTATATAAATGAAGTTTATGTACAGGTATATAAAACTCCCCTGTTGGCAAAATCAAGCCTGTGGTATTTTGTATTGTTCTGTGACACATAGTACATTTCTGTCTGCAGGATGGAGTAAGTCCAGTACTGTCAATTCCATCAGATATCTTGAAAATGATGGGATTTTGGCTAGGGCATGACCTGCTCTCATGTGAGATCCTTCAGACACACGGGGGGAGTTGCCTGTGGCTGGCTGGCTGCCCTGCTACCCCTCCTTATGGGGTAGCAGAAACCAAACACAGCAGCTCCAAAGAGCGGCAAAGCTCTGCTCTGGCCCAAGACAGGCCAAGGTTCCACTGAACAGCAGGGTTTTCTGTCCTTTGGTACCCTAATGATGCCAAAATGGGGACAGGCAGCTCTTCTGCACCCTCCTTCTTGCTTCTTTCTACATCATCACCTTCCACTCCCAACCTGGCAGGTTGTTTCATTTAGTAATTCACCCATGACTCTAGGACATATGTTTTTGTACTGTGTTGTTGCAGAGAGGAACAAAATACAAATAAATGGAAGTAAACATGATGGGAAATCTTTCTGGGAGAGACTATGTTAGTTTTGTTGTGGGTTTTTTTAACTGTTGAAGGACTTGGGGCTTTGTGACTTTGAGTGTTTGGAAGCAAGAGCAACAAAGAGAATCTTTGTACATAAATTACACATTTTTAGGGAGGTTCTCAAAGGTATCTGGAGGCTTGGGCATATGTTCTTTGACAGTTTTCTGCTGCAAAAACTGAAATACATAAAGTCAGGAAATTCAAATTTGTACTACTCAGAACACATCAGACATGCAGATGAGATACAAAAGATAAAACCTACATGATACGTAGTGGGATAGAGTTATGCCGTATTACGGTGATTTTCAATTTGCCTTTTTCAGACCTTTTAGAAGTAATCTGTTGACATCCGCCCTATAGTACCCAGAGTTTAAAAGCTGGAAATCATTGCTAGCCAATCTGTGTAATTAATGTGGGTTGATAATCCATTCTCTGACTGGTTACTTTATAGCAGTATGATATCTCGGTATTTTCTGAAACACTGAAGCACGTTTTCAGAACACAGGCTGTGCGATGAATTGGTTTTATATTCAGAATACTGGACTTCTGTTTCAATCACTAGGCATTGCTAATCCTTGGAAACTCTTGGATATAGTTTAGTAAGTCAAGTTCCCTAGAAGACAGTGTATTTTTAGTTTGGGTGATGCTCTCTGACTTACAGATGTAAGCGAGTTCAAAATAACAACTATTACAGATCAAACAAATGTACAGGAGAAAGAACTTTAAAATTTGGTGTTTTGCAACATGATTTTGACATTGTCTTAAATATTATTTTCTAGTTTATTTGTAAAATAATGATGTTCACAGGACCAATAAAAAAATTTAGAACAGCAGTTAAATGACTTCTGTGAAAACTGCAGTGTTATCTAATACAATCTTTCAAATCTGCTGGATTATCTGTTGATTCTAGGTTTCCAGCACAAATATGCATCGAACACTATCCTTCTTTAGTCAGAAGAAAATTAAAGACAGCCACACTTAGTTTGGCAGCTGAAAAATCACTTTGCTACGAGACCGCACATACAAAGTAACTACAGAACTGGGGACAACTATTTTTGATATCAGCCATGTGCATGTGAAACCTGCCAGTGCATGTGAAACCTGCCAGTGCATGTTCAGCACTCAGCCACCATTTGTGACACTCGCAGGAGAATTCTGACTTGTGATGTTCAGGAATTATCTAGATATAAATGCATTTATTACTGGCCAACTGTACTACTTAGCTCCACAAGCTTACTGTCATGACTTTTTGGTATTGGATCAACACAAGAACTTGGGGGGGGAGGGAGGAGGGGGTGGGGGTTAAGGTAATTTTGAGTTGTTTCTTTGAATTCTGTTTCTGGGTTGGGTTTGGTTTTTTTTTTCCTTTTCTGTTTATCACTTCTTAGATACACATGTGGTATTAATTCAAAGTATTCCCTGTGTAGTGCTACTAAGGCTTCTCTGCTCTTCGTGGCTTTTGAGAATTGATTAGGAGAGAAGGTGAAGCATTACTGCCACTAGTGTTACATTATTATCTCTCATCTGTATTTTAAGAAGTAGCTCTTTAGTTTCCAACTTCAATTTTGTCTACACAAGCAAAGTCACATGCTCAGAAATTTAATATTTCTGTGTTCAGACATTCTGGAAACCTTGCCTTTCACTTCTTCCTAAAAGTAAGGATTCTCATACTGTAATAGTTGGCGCAGCCCTGAAGTCAATCTTAAATACTTGCCAAGAAATATGTGCGAGCTGTCATCTTATTCTGTTGTCCCAAAAATGCATCATTTTATAGCAGTTGTTTGGAGATAGGCACACACATAAATGAATGCCCACTGCACAGTATCCCGGCTGCATATTTGATGATGTTTTCCTTGTGATGGGAACTGTGGTTCATCACTGCTGCAGCTCATGGTAAGTCAAGACAAGACAGGTTAGGCGGGTTGTCACATATGTGATGAGAATGATTTGACAGAATTTGAACAGGAATGCCAAGGAGCAAGTTCCTGCACCAAGCATAGAAAGAGGATCACAAACTTACTGTGCAGCAAAACTGAGTTTGCATAAGATACACATGCTTTAGTGGAAGAGAATGATCTAATGCTTCTCTCTCTCTCTTTCCAGTGGAGGAAACACCCAGGCTGCAGATTTCCCATCGTATGTTCATGCAAGTAGGACCTCTGTCTTTTTGCTTTTTAGAACAGCGTCTTCAGAACTGAGGAACACAGATTGACATGGAACTGACAGAGATCCAACAGCATGAAATACGTTGTCACGGTGCTTATGTTGGGAGCAAAACCTAATTTTACTGTGAAAATAAAGCTGAAATTAAACTACTATTGATTTTTTCTTTTTCCCCCTTGGAGGCATTTAATGATCTCATACTCTGGAACATTAGCAAAATCACTGTATGTAAAGTAATTACAGCTCAGCTATGTGTAACTGTGAGCTGTAGCTCAAATCCCTTTTGCAGGCTTTAATCAAGCTCTGGCCATATCTCCTGTTCTGTGAATCCTTTCATTTTAGGTGCAGAAGTAGGAGGCATTTCTCTGTGGCAGGATTTATTTGTGCCCTTACTTTCAGCTCGCCTAATGTTCTAGGATGAACTGGTTGGCGAGAGAAGGGGATGGTTAGAACCAGTGAAGAGGGGTCACTTCTCTCTAACAAGCCAGCACAAATGCTAAATACAGTTTTAATCCTCAAGGACTTTCCGTGCAGCTGCTCTGCACCAGGGACCTGTCTCCCCTGAAGGCTATGCCCGGGGTCAGGGCAAGAAAGGAGGGTTCATTCATTAAATGAACCTTATTCAGTTTCGTTTACCATATTTCTTGTCAAGTGGTTTCTTAAAGGCAGCTGTTATTGTAGAACAACTTTGACTAGATGAAATGACAGTGTTTCCTTAAGGATTCTCAGGGGTGTGTCTGTAACTAGCTGATCTCTCTTGTCGCTCCTCTTTAAAGATAGCTTACTGTCTGTATTAAGAAGGAATACATGAAACTGAAGTCTTTTAAACTTATATTACTATTCATATGGTGTTGTAAATTGTTCACAGTGGCTGTGAACATGTTCTTATCCTTTCTGAGAGTAAATTCTGTGAATCAGATTTTGCAGATGAGACCACACCAGACTGCTTATATCACAGCACAGATCCCTGTGGGACTTCACTGTAAATACTGCTCACATACTCCCATACAGTTTCCTATGTTTTAAGTTATTCTTTATCCATACAGAAAGCCTTCCTTGCATGATAAAGATCAATTGGATTTTGCCCAAAACTAAAACTTTGTTAATGTAACAGTAAACATTCATAAAGTCCTGCACAGAGTCTTGTTTGAAACAAGTTAGTTCTTTGCTGCAAACAGTGCACTTGTGCACAGAGATGCAAGCATAAAATACTTGTTTAGCTGGATCTTACAAGTCCCAGTCTAATTGTTCAAAAGTGATATACACACACAATTCTCCCATATGTCTAGAAGTCAAGATTAACTTGATGTGACTGCAGTTGACTTCTGTGTTTCTTTTATGTTGCAGTTTTTAGTCCTTAAGATTAGTATTGCTGTGTGAAACAATGAAATTTGTCCTCAGCTTTTTTTTTTCCCCCTCCCCCTCAATGCAGAAAAACTTCATTGGCCTAAGACAGAGCTTTCCAAGAAATCAGTCCTGAGTCCAGAAGAACATAAGCTGAACATCAATAATGAAAACAACCTCCAGCACCCACCTTCTGGGATCCTTAAGGACATTTTCACAACAGGAACCAGTAGCTACAATGTCCTTCTGCAGAGCAAAGAGGAGAAAAAACACCAGACTCAAAAGCAGTTGTCTGCTCACCACAAGAAACACAGAAAAACTACAAAGTGTTCTACCACCTCGCGAAACAGTGAGCACCGCAAAATCAAAGTCCCACTACCCTTGCTCAGCAGTGGATGGTACTGTGCAAACAGACAGCCCTCCATCATCATCACTAGCCCAGTGTCTACCAGCATGAAGTTTACAAACAGCGTTTCAGTTGCAGGGAACAGCATAGGACTGCCAGCTCGACCCAGAAGTAGAGCTAAGAGGCATTTTAATCTAACAAAGCCAAAGCAATCCCAGTCGTCAAAAAGCCATGGAAAAGAGGGAGATATCTCTGGCCAAAAACTCTGCTTACTGACTGCAATCAAACCTTCCAATGTGGAGAAAGAGAAGATGAAATTCTTTAAGTCAGATTTCACATACAATCCTCAGTTTGAATATGCAAACCCTGCTTTGCCAAATGTGTTAGCTAAGCATAGCCACGCATCTGACAGATTTCTTAAGCAGGTATAGTTACTTTTTTTCCTCCTTTTCCACTGATTACTTTATTTTTTCCTACACTTGTAAAGGTGGTATTTGGCTTTGTTTGTAGCAAGTGAAAGTTGTTACTGCTTATCATCCTCCCCTACTGTTTGAGAAATGCATCAGTGATGAGAATACAACAGTAGAACTGAAAGAAAATATTTTTGATTAAAAAATGAAAGCCTTTGTAATATTTTCAGGATTCTATATAGGGCAAGGACACAGTTCCTTATAAATGGGTTTACACGAAACAATTTGAGGCAAGAAAGCTTTTTAGGCAATAAAGCAGAGACAAATACGTCTAAATAATTTTTAATAAACAGAGGAAAAAAGCAGTGTAGAAATCCTGCCAATCCTCTTGGTGACACAGGGATTGGGAGGGGATAGCAATTATTTGAGATCATAGTTATTGGATAAGCATAGGTTGATGTTCCTTGTTTTAATCAACTTTCAAAGGATATTTGCATTATATTAGGCTCAATCAAGCAGCAGACTTAAAATCCATTCCAGAGATAGGTAAAACTTAAAAGAAATCCTTTTTTTCTTTTCTTTGGGTTTGTTTTGTTTGGTTGGTTTTTTTCCCCATAATATGCAGCCACACTGGTAACATAGCTACAGACATTCCCGTTTTGTGTAACTGCCCTGGCCTCCTACCTCTCTTTGGGTTACAAAAAACCCCCAAAAACCAACAGAGAGGACAGCAAAAAACAACCTTCCATCCAACTTTGACCTAAGTAACAAAAAACAGTGCTTATCTATATAATAGCAGAAACAGTCCTCTTCCCACTTCTGTTTTTTTTGTTTGTTTGGGTTTTTTTGTGTTTTTTTTTTTAAAATAAAATCTTTCTAAACTATTAAGTCTGACAAGCTTTTCTAAATAGGGAATCTCATACTTCAAGTAACTTGGGAAGAGATCCGGCCATTCTATGAGTTTCACTTCTTATTGTGATATGAATATTTCACTTCAAAACCGCAGAAATCCCCAGTGCAAAGGATACATGAATTACAGTACCGTGGATTCTAAATAACTGACTCTTGATTTGTGAAGAGTCTGACATGAATTTTCAAATCCAATAAAGCACACAGGTGTTATTACCCATTAAGTCATCGCATTGTCAGGCTTCGTCTGCATTTTCACATTTAAAATATACAGATATTTTTAAAACTCAGTAGCTGTGTTTTCATTAAGAATTTATTTTCTTTATGAGAACAGAGAACGGCTGATCTGTTAAAAATCAGCTTCCATGCTGCTAAATAACCAGCTAAATCATACTGACATCAAATAAAACCACTCCTTGACTAGTGCTTTTTAGCAAGTTTTCCTTTGATTTTTATAGCAATGTTAGCAATGTTAATCATAGATTACAGCAAATCAACAATAACTCATTTGCCAAACTGAATTTAATGCAAATTATCCCCTTCAGTATGAGGTGTTAGAGCCTTAAAAATTATTTTATGCATGATGACTTTATGGAGCAGGCCTGTCATTGATTTACCCTTCTTTTAATAAAAGCCCTCCACACCTAAATAATGAATATTTTAATAATGAATGATTCCTTAATATTATTCCAATTTTTAACTCTACCTTTTTCACTTTACATACAAAGCATAGGAAAATAAAGGTTTTATAACAACTTTATAAAAAGCAGTGAAGGATTTAATATTCAATGAAATATGACATTTCTGAAACTTACCAAGGAGTATATAAATTGTTTCATAAGATTTAGTTTAAGTTACAGGAAATTTTTAGCAAGAAAAGCATTTCTTCAAAGTTCAGCTCCTAAAAATACTGAACAACATCCTTCACTTCATATAAATAACAAACCCAACTGCTTTAACACAGCTCCAAGCCCAGTAGGTGGCACTCTCTCTTTTTTATCTACAACTAGCTTTAGAAATTTTCATCTCCATGCAAATTTGAATTTCATTTCATGCAAATTTACTATCCAGAAAAAGCATCACTAATCAAAATTTTAATCAGCAAATATGGTATGAGCACTTGCTTTTCCTCAGTGCTATTGTTTTTTCCATGCAGATTTTACTTGTCAGAAGAAACACATAGGTATCTTATACGAAGTGTCAAGTTCAGGAAAGATTACTTCGGTTGCAAAAAAACCCCCAAAACTTCATAGTGTCAAGATTTGGGTCTGCAGTAAAAACATAATGGTGTGTAGTCATCCTTTTTACTGCAACAAGGATAAATTCAGTTTTGGTTTTTTGAAACATTTTTGTTTCAAAATGTTTCATTTTGTTGTTGTACTTATTTTAGGAAGCTTTGCTTGTGTGAACAGAAATGGAATTATTCCTATTTTATTCTATAAAAGGTGCTTACAGCAACTTACACTTGCTTGCTCTTCTATGACCAATATCTCTGTAAAACCAGCTTTTTACTGACAGAACTCACCAATTTTATAGGGGGCTTTTAAGCTCAAAACCTGACATTTCAGAAACTTTTTAATCATTTCAAAAATACTTTCTACCCACAGCTGTGCATAGCCTGCTAGGACATTAAAACAGATTGTGTTTTCCTATTGCCCTTTCTGCTTTTGTGTATGTCTGCGGAATTGGTTAATATAGCATTACTGCAACATATCTGGAAGATGAATCACATCCTGCTTTTTTTTTTTTAAAGGCAAAGAAG
>VYZW01026934.1:33353-43861 GCA_013401315.1 Balaeniceps rex
CAATGGGGAATGGTCAGGCTTGTGAGCACCCTCTTTGCCCTCAGGTCTCTAGTTGGATCAAAGATTTTAAACCTTGGGCACAGCCCAACACTTTTGTTGATTGGCTTTTCACAGACATGGAGTAAACATTTTTGAATTATTAATACATTTGAAAATAATATTTTTAATGTCTCTCTTCTCATACAACTGTGTAGTTTCTCTACAACTACCTGAAAGGAGGTTGTAGCGAGGTGGGTGTTGGTCTCTTCTCCCAAGTAGCAAGTGATAGGACGAGAGGCAATGGCCTCAAGTTGCACCAGGGGAGATTTAGATTAGATATTAGGAAAAATTTCTTCACGGAGAGGGTTGTCAAATTTTGGAACAGGCTGCCCAGGGAAGTGGTTGAGTCACCATCCCTGGAGGTATTTAAAAGACGGGTAGACGAGGTGCTGAGGGACATGGTTTAGTAGTGGACAGGTACGGTTGGACTTGATGATCTTAAAGGTCTTTTCCAACCAAAAGATTCTGTGATACTTTGTTTCTCTCTATCTTGTTTTCTTCATAAGGTTCTTTCATGAGTCAAACAATACGTGTTTTTAGGGAAGAGAACTTCAGAATAAAAAATAGTACGCAGACTTGCAGCTTTTCACATTGACATATCTAATATTACAGAAATTAATTCTCCTATTGCTGTGTTTCAAGGTCAGTGCAGCAACTGTGCGCTCCAAGTGCTATGAAAGTTTTCTTATTAGCCCTCCTTCTGGCTCAAACTACTTGTCCTACATTGTTAAGTCTTCTCATCACTTAAAGTGTTTGTTATTTTTGCACAGATGTCAGAGGTGGCAATACTTAGCTAGAGGTAATTGTCCCCAATGTTTGCAGAGCAGATGACTTAACAGTTGCAATTTGCTGAACCAAAAATCAGCAAGGAAGTTGCAACTTCAAGTAACCTTGCGTTAACAGCTATTTCTTTGAATTGTACATGAAGGAAGGAAATCTATTTTTATATGCTTTTTTTTTTAAATCATCATTTTGTTGAACGAGTAATCCCCCCTGTGAAAGAGCTGTACATCCTTTTCCCTTGTACTCATAAAAATATAACAGTTTTGAGTTAATAAGTAAATAAATCAGTTGTGCCACATTGTGTTTGCATTACATACCCTTTAAGTCATTCATACAAGTAGCCTACAATTAGCAAATTTATCAGATGTTCGAAAAGTAGTTAGGTGGAGCTGGAAGGCTAAACAAGAAGACATTGAACACGGAGTAACCCCTTGCAACGTCCAGGTGATGTCACAGCTTAGGCACGTTGAAGATTCAATAATGTGTCACTGGCTGTGAAAGCACTTAACTGTAAAACACCTCATTCTCCACTAGTAACAAAATCCCTCCTAAGCTAAGATTTATAAGATAAAGCATGTTAATGCATAACACAAAGCATATCAGGCTATCCAAGTAGTGTAAGTTCTCGGGGCCCTACACAAGCTTCTCTCTTCCATTAGAAGAGACTGTAGATCACTTCTGGTGCTACTACAGTAGGAACATAGGTTTATTTCAGGACACAGTCTCATACAAAAAACAAGTGAGTATTAATTTTTAATTCCTTACAAAGTATTTGAAAAGTTTTTCATTAAAAATATTTCTACCAGCTCTAAATTACTAAAACACACTTTTTATCATGCAAAGAGCAAGCATACAAAAAAAAAGCCACTGTAAATAGTGAATAAAACTCAAAATACTACAGCCTGAATAGACTAGCCTCAAAAACCCACTCTTATCCTCTCTCCCTGCTTTCCACTTGACCCCAACAAGGTGTACAGCCACCATTTTATGGCTGTTGATTAGACTAACAAGTTCCATCTGGTACAGCTTAGTGTTACCTAAGGATGCAGCTGGGAAGTTTTTCCCCTCAGCAAATAAGCTATGCAGGTAGGAAAGCGATGGTGCCTGCAAGCCTTGTCTGTCTTGCAAATCTCGACAGAGACTGCAACCTGTTTGTAGCAGAGCTGCTTCTGAACGTAGGGCAAGCTCACTGAATGCAGGAGGCTGACTCCTAGGTCACTGAGCCCATTTTCTAACTTGGTTTCCTCGAAGAATTCATGAGCATGTCTTATCAGTACATGTATCTACAATAACTCTCAAGTAACTAAGCTGTGTTGCTGCACATGGGTGACTTGGGATTCAGAGACCTACTTGGCTGTAAATAATTTATTTAAAAAAGCCACCACCACTAAAACCTAAACCTGTCAATCAAACAGAGCCTTGTCTTACTCTTGTTAGTGCTTCTGTGTCATTACTTTCTTGAGCATCAGCAGAGTTTGCTGTGCAAGGGGTCTTGTCTTGGGACTGCTGCTTCTTTTGGCACTCTTCGGTAGCAATAAGAGGGATTAAACCAGGCCTTTTAGATAATAATGAAAAGAACAGGAATTACTACTCCTAACCAGTAACCTGGTACAGCCACATAGTCCTTCCAGTTGTTTACCTGTTGCTGAAGAGTTTACAGTTTGGCCTTGGGAACTGTGGCAATATCAGTACCTTGCTTTCTGCTGGCCCAGAGGCTGGAAAAGAAGTTCATAGTTGGATGCTGGAATAGGCAAGAGCTGGCATGCTGGTCTGGATTTTCCCCTTTCCCAGCAAGTTCTTGCAACACCTGCCTTTGAGTCATGTCACCCCAGAGACAGGTGCAGAACCCCAAATGAAGGGCTCCATGTTCTATGCAGTGCCTGGGATCCAAAAATATCCCAAACCTTTTCCCCTCAGGAACCACCACCAGCTGGGGTGGTTGTGGCAAGAAGTGTCAAAACTATCAATCAGCATCACTGGGGATGGGACCCATCTCAGTGTTAGGGAGATCTGCCACTCCCCAGAGATTTGTGCGCTGGTGGCAATGTGTGTGTGTGACAGCTCTCCCTGTTGTTTCAGTGCTTGCAGAGTTACACCTGCCCACTTGGAAAGAATTACTGGAGCTTCTGTTTTGCTTGAGAGAGAGTCAAGGGAGAAGGTGATAGTGGTGAGCACCCTTCTTAGTAGTTTCCTAACCAAGAGAATGCGTGTTCAGCAATGAGGAGGCTTAAGCTTAATGACTTTCTCAATATGCATGGGTTCAAACTTGCCACATCTACTTGGAGATGGCTGAACCATCAGGATATAGGTTACTCGGCATGGCACGTAAGGTAGAGGAGGCACGCTTCAGTGTCCCACATTTCCCCTTGAAGCTGCCAGCAGTGCATGGGGTTGAATGGGGAGAGGGCAGAGTAGGTCTGTGCTTCTTCAGGGGGATGTATCTCTGAAAACCTGCTATTCACATTGTGCTGTTGGTTCAAGTGTCTCACAGCGTTTTAGAAAAAGCCTTAAAACAGCTTGGGGAGAGTTCAGGAGGGTACCTGCCAGCAGGCAGGAAGAGCTAGAACTTGGGCCTCCTGACTCCCAAACTCATGCTGCCTCCCTTGGTACATGTGGGTCTCAGCTCCAGGGAGTTTGCTGTAATGGATGGCCAAGCAGTAAGTTTAAAGGCATGTTCAGTGATAGTTTTCTCACTGTGATGAGGTGGTTTTAGAAAATACCTGCACTCTGACTAAGGAATAACACCACCAAAAAAACCTACGTAAAGCTGCATCTCATAGTAGTAATGTCTGTATAAACAGTGTCAAAACAGAGAACTGCTTAAGTTTACATGCTCTTCTCAAACACCCTTATTTTTATGAGCTTTCATGTTGAGAAGAAACTGACCCCCTTGCTCTCAAATGGTTTTGGCAGTCCTCTGCTTCATCAAACCTGCTCTCATCCACCCCTACTCAACTGGCCTTGTTTGCTTTACTAGTAGAGATGTGTAGCCTGAGTGCTGGATACTTTCTGAAAGATTCCTTAAGACTCCTTAAAATGGAAAAGACCAAATCCAGGCAACTTTTGAAAATAACATCTACCCCTGTATCAGTTCCTGCATTAAATAACTTTCAGAGAATTTAAAGCCAAACCATTTCACCTATTGCATCTTGCTTCTTCATCTCACTGTGATTTTTATAAAATGCTATTAATTATAATGATTTTTTCCCAGAATTTATTACTGAGAGAGAGAATTGGCCACAGGAAAAAGTGGGGAGAAAAGGAAGAGGTTTGAGAGACAAAGTGAGGTGCTGCTGTGCAGCAAGTCTCTTCAGGAATGGAAATCACTGGTGCACATTCAAAGGAACTTAAGCATCAAAGAATTCAAGTGTGTTTAATCTAATAGACTTCATTGAAATTTAATATCAACAAGTCATGAGGACAAATTTCATGCCAAAAGATTAATTCAGAGAGTTCTTCTTTCAGAGTGAGCAAATGAAGTTAATTAATTGTTCAGAGAAACCAGATACACTGAACAATTAGCAGGTAACATTAATATCTTAAGGATCTGGCACCTTGCAAAGGAAACTGAAGAACTGTTATCATGAATTACTCAGGCTGCCGGTTGAGAATAAACTTCCTGGGATAGGGGGCAGGCATTTTTGGGTTGCTTCTTTAACCAAGGATTTTGTGTAAGGCAGGAAAATGCCTCAGTATTTGCAGACACTGAAAAACTTATAAAACAGCCAATGTTTTTAGAAGCAAAAAATTCATATGTAATTTAAAAAAAAAAGGAAAAAATCCTTTGGGAAAATATACAAGCTATTAAACAAGAACTAGATTTTGCTCTGAGTTGTTCTTTATGTCTAGGCCTTGATCCTAGATTTTGCTAGAAGCAATTGTCATTAGTCTCCAGAAATGTTAGGCCTGCACGAGGGATTCATGTATTCCTTCTTTTAATACTTAGACACTAACCTTGCTTCATTTATCTGAGGTCATTTTTAAATGACAAGAGATGTTAAGACTTGACTGTTCACAGAAAAAATTACTATTTACTGATATAGAAAGACCTCTCTAATCTCTTTTTGTAATCTTTTAGGCCCTGCCACACCTATGCATTCATACAAGACCTAATGTATGGGGAAGTTACTGGAAAACAAAATCCCATTTACCTTGTAGGTCACCGGTACAGATGTGTAGTTGTCCTTACTCATATTTCTGTGCAATAAGTTAATGGGAGTAATAGTACAAATAACAGCACTGAACCTCTGTCAAATACCTACAGTAGTGGCTAGGCAAAATGATGCCAGAGCTAGGCAGTTTGCAGCAGATGAGGGTGTATCCTCTATTTTTAACACCTTCATCTTGAAAAACATGATTTGTTTTTAAGTTGCGGAAGGACGTTGCAGTTTTCACAGCAGCAGTCCCATCGCCTCTTGTCTTTAGGAGCAGTAGGATTTATTTTCTCTGCAAACAATCGAGCCAAAGGTCTACAAGGTGCTTGTTAATTCTCCTGGGAGTTACCCGTTTCAGCGCCAAGTGGGGCCACATAACACGCAACATCGAGCGGTGCTGCCGTGTGTGCTCATTGCATTGTTGTATCAGGGAGAGGCAAAGCCAAATTGTTTGCGGTGGCTCAGGTAGTGGCATGGCATTCCTCTTTTTATGATACCTCTCTTCAGACATCCTGACGCCTGATTTTATAAAGAAAACTTGAAAAAGAAAAGATAACATGTTCCTCACGAGTACCTTTCTTTATAACATCCGCTTCTTACTCACACTAGCTTCAGCAGGTGCGGAGGCACAGCTGCCCAAATGGGCCAGATCCTGGGAACCAGCCAAACGTCACCAGGCCCCCAGTGGGTCCAGTGCAAATCCCTGTCAAGCCTGAAACTACTGCTGGAGGTAGCATGGTGGCTAGGGAGTTTTGGCCACACGGGAGGCAGTGAGAGAAGACAGGGCTGGAGTAACAATGCTGGGTGGCTTTACGGTGAGCCTGTTTCCACCAGAGTCATTCTCGTGAGGCCGCATGTGCTGACTTTTTGGCCAAGTTCTGAGTGACGTATTGCAGTGCTGCTGGGCTGTCCCTGAAGAACTGGTGGTATAGCTCTTGGAATAACCAAGGGGTGACATTTGCAACAGATTTCTGTTTATGCCTCACTTTCCAATTCGCTATTAATGCCCTCCAGCATATGCCCTCTGCTCCCATGTAAATAAAAGCTTACTTTGGAGACTCAGGTGCAGTGGGAATAGAGATCACAGCAGTGAGACACAGTAGGTAGATCCTTTGCTTCCAAATTGCATAACCCCCCAAAATGACAGCCTTCTTTAAGATAACCCTTTTTTTTTTTCCTCTGTGCTAAGGTAGTAAATTATGCTACTTTCTTAATTCTTGAAAAAGAAATTCAGATCTGACCAGGAGGCCCTTCAAATTTAATGACAAATATTAGAGGCAGACAAAGAAGTACTAAGCATTAGGTGCAGTATTTCTTTGGCATTCAGGTAATTGATATTTCTCTCATCAAAGAGCTACAGGACTTTAACAATACATTTAGCTAGCATTTATGGCTTTCAGTAGCAGTTATTCAGGGTTGCTTAGTTTCAACTTGAAAAAAAAATAGAATAGGATTGTTAGTAGCTGTGAGAGATACGAAATGAATCCTATTTTTGTGAAAAATAAGCCAATCTGACAATGTCAGAATTACATAGCTGGAAACAACAAGCATGTTATCAGCTTCATGCATGGATCTAAGTGTACAATGTAAAAAGAGATTCAGTCTGCAAGATTTCCTCCTTCATCATTAGTGGTATTTTCTCAGCAAGAATGTTGATTGTTTAAGGTAATATCACTAATATTTTTTTCTCTATGAGATTCTTGGAGCTTCTGTTATCTATGAAAAAAGCTGTTCCCTGTAAGCTAGGCTATTGCACACAAGAAGTTATTCCATACTACATTTTCTTTTAAGGGTGTGAAATGACATGTTGGGACGTAGATTACTGGGGATGAGCATTTCACACCCCACCACTAACATCTTCCACATGCAGAGTTCAGATTATGTTATAGGCATCATGCTCTGCTTTCCACCCAAAAAGGACTTCTTCCAGCAGTAATACATAAGAGAATTGAAGTTGGTACTACTTTATTTGCCTAATGGAACATCTCTCCTTCATTTTGGGGGGGTTATAAAGAAATATTGTGGTTTAAATTAAAGGTTCAAATGAAAGTTCTGTAAATAAAGTTCCTGTTCTCTCTCCTCCTTTCTGAAACAGGCACCCATGGTACAGAGGATTTCATTGTAAGGAGACATTTTTGGTAGAAATATTATTGTTAAAATTATAGTTATAAATCTCCTTAATCATGGTTCACCATTCCTCAATTAGAAAATACCAAGAAATGAAGCGAGATGACAGTAATAGTTGATCTTTGTAAAATTCTTTGGAAAACCATAAAAAGAAACATGCTGACAACTTAAAGTACAAATGTCCTTGTGACCTGTTATGTCTGATTTACAAGGCAGCTGCACAACATTCCCAAAATTAAAGAGAAAATGGGTATTATTTCACTAGAGTGATAATCATCTGTGTCATGCTGATGTATGTGGGTCCAAGATGAGTTGATCAGAATCATTTTTCAGTGCTTTGGCATTAATGTATGTCTGAAGATGATATAAATTGATTATAGAGTGTGTCAGCCTGTATCTAATGACTACGGTTTGATAGTGACTCCCAATGAATTTAAAAAAAAAAAGAAAGATTTTTTTAAAAGAGAGAGAGATTGAGAGGGAGAGAAAGAATACACACGCCAGTCTGACATGGAGGTCTTACTGCATTCATATTTGCTATGCTTTTGTATTTTATAGTCCATTAACATTATGGAGCGGACATTGCAGAAATACGGAAGCTATGAAAAATTTGAACAGGCCACTGGAGGCAGCTTGCTGACCAAAAGTCGCATCTGGAATCACGTCAGGAAATACATGGTGAAAGAAGGCTGTCTTGGTGAGGTAGGTCATACACGGGATCAGGAAAGAAACATTTATGTAGATCTTAGAAATTACACATGGATGGGCCCGAGAGATCATTTGGGAGGGCTTTCCTCCATAATTACAAAATATTCCTTACATCATATTTTTCTCCTGGCTGTGCCCAGTCTAATTTTTGAACAATTGAAATGATGTAAATTCCTTGTGAATGCTTCAGCCATCTCTCTGAGCCTGTTTCCTGATTCATATATGCTTGTTCTTAAATTCACCCCTTTTGGGAGTACCCAAGAATGACACCCTTCCTTCCCTCCTTTTTTCAGCTACTTGGAGACTAGCACATTTCCAGTTCTGCCATCCGTTCTCTTGTATCAAATTATTTACACCAAAGGAAAGAGTTAAGAACAGGCCAAGAAAAATAAGTAGCAGCCCAAGAGACTAATTTATAAGAAGCAAGATAAATGAAAGTGACATAAATGAATAAAAATGTCTGAAAGAGTTTGGCTTGTTGAGTTGGTTTGAGTGCTGGTTTTTCCTGACTTTAACCATCTAATTTTTTAGAGCCCTGTGCAAAAAACTTATTTCCTTTATTCAGGATTTAAAAAGTCCGGTTTGACTGAGTTACATGGAATTGCTTGGAAGAGTCAGATGAAATTGAATGTATAAAAAGAGAATTATTCCAAATGAAAACACCAGCTGACACAGTCCAAGACTTGGATGAGATCACTGGCAGTGAGCAAGAGGAGTCTGGAATGGGAGATGAAGAGACAAAAATTAGTTTCCCAGAAACTAGGTTTAATTAGTAAACATAATGTTATTAGGAGAAACCGTTAAACTCATCACACCTTTTTGGGAGACTATAATTTGACACTGATATCTGTGTTTCTAAGAGTGAGGTTATAAAACTACAATTTAGAGCAAGCAGAAAAAAGATGATCTTTTTGGTCTTTGCTGTGGTTTTATCTCCCTTTGCGTTCATTTTTGTCTTGGTTTGTCTTCATGGAAGCAGGATCCTACACCCTCATCAAACATCACATGTCCTTCTTAGTGAAGTGCTTTACTTTTTCTGCAAAAATAGGGTTAACACATCATGCTTAGTATGGTCTAAAATATTATAGTATGGTCTAGAATATTATGAAAATGCTCTCTCCAGCTGAAGAGATGTTAATAAAGCAAAGTGGTACCCATGCTTTAAATCTAAATGCTTGGGGATTTATTTACCTGTCTTTCCTATGTCTTAAATATGAGTTTTATGGGACTGGTTGTTTGCTGTTGAACTTGAAGCTGATTGTGGGTTTTGAATACAGGCAAGTGTCATGTTAATGCCTTTGATCCCAGGGTCCTTTTTTGTTAACTTTGATGTTAAACAAAATTCTCTCTCTTGTAGGTACTCTCCGTTGTACTCTTCTGAGCAGTACTGTTTCTTTAGGCATTACAGGAAGAGGGAAAGGTGCTTAGTCTTCAACAAAGAGAGTTTCCCTTCTCCCTCCCAGTCACTTGTTTAAAATGTCTTTTTAAACTCAAGTAACAAAATATATATGGCAGTTTTTGTTTTGATTACCAGTTATCCAAGAGAAAACAGGAAAATAAGAACTACATTCCTGTATAAAACAATCCAAAACAATACCAGTATTTTAATAATATTTCAAGTCTGCATCATGTATCAGGAAACAAAGTACACAGTGCTTCCCCCTCTCATTCATGTGGCTTTAGAATTGCAACTAAAAATGTTTAAGACAGTTAAGTATGTGGATCCCTAGTCAATTTATGTGTGCTTATCTAATATTTTTCAGTTCTCAGTAATACCAAGATAATTAGATACAGTTCAAAAATGTATTTTTTTCTAATTTACTCTGCATATTGCTCCCCACCCCCCAAATCTAATCATTGTTACTGTATTAAATTTTGCAGTCTCATGTCTGTCTATCTTAACCCTCATGCTGTGTCCCACTAAAGTCTGAGGTTTTGTCAGCAGCACAGGTGACTAGGAAAGCTCAGTGGAGTCAGAGTTGTCTCTCATAGGTGATTGCTGGTAGCAACAAAGAGTTGTGAAGGGCAAGGGACCAAAGAGAGATGAAATGATGGAAGGGCCAAAGGAAAAAGCAGGAGGAGGAGTGAGAAGAGAGCTCTTTGCTACCTGAACTCTCTCATCTTCAGATTGTGGTCCATCTCACGGAGGACCTGCTATCTCGAGCCTCAATGACAGTGGTGAATGGCCGCCCCACTCTCACTATCAATATCTCCACTGCGCGAGAGCACTGGCTGGAAGGGATGCTGAGACATGAAATTGGTATGAGCATGACATCAGTTCTTCAGGCAAAGGGGAGTACTTGCATGCATTCTTACTTATTTTGCAATGATGGGCCAGGCACTGTACATATACAGAAGGAGGGAATGTCCCTGTCTAAAGAACCTATGCTGTAGGTGTGCTGAAGGGAAGGAGAAACCTATTTATCACTGCAGCATGTAGTAAAAGGAAGATAATCCACTTGAGGACTCCTAGGGTTCATGTACCTTAGCATTTTAGGTCAGATCAGGAGCAAGCTTTTGAAGTGAGTCTACCAGCTAGTCCCACTTACTGCACTGAGGGTCACATGCCAAAGGAATCTTGGAGCAGCCAAAGTGTAACCCTTTCATATGATGCTAGCCCAGAGGCTATGGTCCAGGGCATACTTTCTGTGCTGTCACTGCTCAGGGACATTTTGCTCATGAGAGCAATTTAGAGCT
>VYZW01026934.1:51099-130835 GCA_013401315.1 Balaeniceps rex
CCGGTGGTTACTACGAGTTTATCACCACTCTAAAGAGTGATTTATTTGTTTGTTTAGGGTGCAACAGGAGGATCAGGTTGTACCAAAGGGAGTATTCAGCTCGGCTGGCATGTCTTCCAGATTAGAAGAAAAAGCACAGGATTTAAACATAGGGAAGCCCAGCATTTAGTGGGAAAATTCTCATTGCCTTTTGAAGATTCTCAGTGTTCTATTGTAACAAGTGAGCTCGTCATTCTCAGCATGCCTACCTGAGGCATGTTTTTATNAGCAAATTGCTTCTGTGCTTTAGTAGGTAGTCAACACAGCTGTAAAATCAGAGCACTGCTTTCTTATGTGAATGTATTTAAGACAGAGCCATGCTGAAGTTTCTGTGTCTTCCGTTCTCATCTGAGTGCTACAGATCTGGCTGAAGGAGGCAGCCATACCTTCCTAACACTTCTGACATTACTTACAGTGTAGAAGAGAGCAATGTGTGGAACCTGAACACTGCTTGTGCACTTGTGCAAGCTGTTCAGCATACCTGGAAGCGACCAAGGAAAGAGCCTGAAGCCTGAGAAAAGATGCTTCTGGGAAGGAGCAGTTTTAAAACTTTGCCATAAAGAATGGAATATGGGAAGCACTGCAAAACATTCATGTAGTAATCACATGCGAGTAATATTAAAGAAGAGACACAGAATGCAGATATTGGGTGCACTTCAGCAAGCATAACTACCATAGTTTTAAAAAGCAAAAGCAGCAAAATGTCACGTACTATTGTGTTTCCCAAAAATGTGAACACATTACAAAGAGCCTAAGTAAGCCCGTTTTACCCATAGTCTTTTTACCTAGTTCAGTAATTTTAATTACATGTGGTAAGGAAGACAACCTGTTGCCATGGTAGCATGAGATTGTGTTTTTGATCTCCTCAGAATGTCAACTTTTGTCATTTTTTAGCAATTGCAATGACTGGGGAAATACATCCCATTCAGACCATACCCCGGATCACAGATACTGTTCCTTGGTTGCAGCAGTAACAGAAACCCCTGAACATTTGAAAACATTGAAACAATATGAGGGGGAAAGGGTCCTTTTTCTTTCCTTTGTTTGGGAGAAAAAGAGGTAGAATTTCAAGCTGGGACAGGAGAGAAGGTCAGTATTTAATTGCATTTGGTGCTGTGTCTCCAGACTGGGAGGAGATAGTGTGATTTTATATAGCTCCTCTCTATCTACTTCTAAATATGTTAAGCAGGTGTAATGCCACACCATCTTCAAACAGCGGTATCTTAGTGACTTGAGTAAGCCTGGGCATAGGTGTATGTTCATTTTTAAAATCAGGATGCATCTTGGCATCGCAGCTAGAAAGGCATACGTGTGTACTCAGATGCAAATTCATTCTTTTTGCGGACTTTGTTCCCATTATCATCAGAGAGATATTCACCCCATGTCTGACTGCCTCTATGGATCAGGTTTAGCAATCTGGATTAGACCCTCCTATCTTTCCAATCAGCCCTTCCATGTCCCTTACACATCGGTGGATCATCCATGCTCACTTTAATCTTTTCCAAATAGGAACCATCACCTGCTAAGAGGGCAGGCTGTTTCCAAGGAGCCCTGACTGCACAGTGCTCAGATCCTTAGAAGAAACATGGGCTAAAAAGGTTGGACAGAGCAGGCTCCGCTCTCAAGCCACCTGGCACAAGCCTGCTGTGAGGAAATAGGATGTGCCAGTTAGTAAGCACAGCCAGGCTTGTGTTTTTTGCCAGTACATATGCTTCTGTCTGTAGGGTGCCCAGAACGCGCAGCTTGTAGACAAAGTGGCAACCACATAAATTTCATCACACTGGATAGCTGCCCGAGGAGTCCTGTTCAGTGCTTGCAGGACAGTTTGTGTCGCTATTGCACAGCCAAAGCATTCATCCTTTCTGGACCATCATTCACAGCACCTTGAGCTACTGTGAGCTCAAAACTTGCAGTCTTAGCTCATAGAATCATAAGACTATGGAGAAAAATCTCAGCTTTCATTAGGAAAAAAGTAGTAGGCCCTGTAGTAGCTGTAGTAGGAAAAAGTTTGAGAGTGTCACACCTACACCCAGAAGGCTCTGATGCTAAGAGGCAAACCCAATCTCCGCCCTGATATTGAATGGGGGGAAAAAAAAAAAAAAGGGATGCTTAAGGACTGCACATGCTGTAATTAGTTACTAGAGGGGCATTTTAATTTAGCTTTGCATAAGCACATTTGCTAGTGAAACTGAAAACATCAGAGTTCAGGTCAGCTGGCACCATGCCTTTCCCAAAGCTGGAGCCTGCCTGCTTCCTGTGCCTAGTTCCTCAGTCTTTGGCACAGTGTTTTGTCCGTTCTCATGTCAATCTTTCCACCTCTTTGAGAAGAGATTCCAAGACTCACATGCACTCCATCCTTTCCCTCTCTGTTCCTGCAGCTGCTGTACGTCATTCTCATTCAGGTTCCTATGAGTCTGTTCAGTGATTGAATCAAAAGCAGAATCAGGAAGTATGGAGGCATTTGCTAAAATTACATTTTTTTGCATCTTCCACTGAGGCACAGAGTTACTCATGTTTTCAAAGGATTCTCACAAGCTTTTAAATCCCCCTGCTCTGAAATCTTTTCTCATCTACAAGAGAGAATTTAGAGCTGCAGCAGAGAAATAACAGGGCTATAGTGCAAAACTAACCCAATGTCCTTTCTTGCAGATCTCATATGAGGATGTGGACCGCCTGAAGGGATTCGCTGTGATTGAGAACATGAGGGTACCACACTTTTTGCAAGACCATGCCCGGTATATGGAGCACTTGGAAAAGATCATGGAAGTCAATGAGCTGACTGATGAGGAGCTCCAGGATCTCATAAACTAACAGTATTAGCCCACCATTCGCTTACTCTGTGCAACTGAGGATGTAGAACCAGACTTCCCAGAGCTTGCAAAAATGGACTTATGAGGGGTGGGGTGGGAGGGAAGGGTGGCCAGAATATGTGGAATTCAAAAAAAGTCCCTTTATGTTCCTTTTGCATTGTGATCGTATACCGATTATTTTTTAAAGGGTTTGTGCATTTTTTAAAATTTGGCTTAGGAATTCCTTTGCAGTGATCTGTCCAATCATCTACTCTGTTTTATATGCTAGGTATAGTGCTTGACACTATCTTTTGTAAGATACTGCCTTTTCCCATTCAGGTTTAGAGGTGGAGGAAAGGAGAAAGAGGAGAAATCCCCACGTAGTTCACTTGTGTTTGCCCTGTCTTTGGTCATAGCTTTCACAGTTCATAGCAATAGAACTGCTGTAGATGATGCTACATTGTTGTCTGCGTAACTCTTTCCCACTTAGTCATCATTGCAATGAAAAAAGAAAGTCTAAAAACACAGTGCACAGAAGCAGGTCTCTGTGCCATAGGATCAAAGCTCTGTAATGCTATAAAAAGTTTTGGGTTTTTTAATGGGAGACTTAGCATTTAAAAAAAAAAAAAAAGATAGGTATTGCCATTTTAATGACTGTAAGCAGGTAGCAAAGTTATCCCCTTTATCCCCTCAAAAAGTTACACTGTTCCACATCTTTATCTGTATAGTACATGTTTCAGGAAGCTGAATTCTGGAAAGGGTCTTCCTCCTTTGATAACAAGCATAGCATGTCTAGGAAGTTCAACATAGCAGTGTTTTGGAAGAAGGATTGGGCAGAACTGTGATTTCATGACTTATGCGTTTTAAATAAATTCAGGAACACAGGGACATGATTCAGCACAGCAGGCAGTACCTACTTCTTCTCTGGGTCACCTGAGCCTACAGAGGGTCAAGTCACTTTTTGAGCAGTACCTCCATGCTACAGCAAGCTTGAGCTTGCAGAGCTCATTGAAGAAACAAGATGTGAACCTGGGGAAAAGAAGGCTTACAAGTGTCCTATTCCTATGTTCCAACAGAAGTGCCGCACCGCTGCGAAGCAACCTTACCTCTGTTTTAACTGTTGGTGCTATATTCAGAACCAAGAAGAGAAAGCACCTTACTATAAGGCATGGCTAGTCACATGAGAAATAGCTTAGATGATGCAGGCTTCCTACATAAACTACATTTTCTGATTCCAGAGTATTATGGAATTATTGAGGCAAATTCAGTTTTGCACCTATAAGTATTCTGACAAAAGATTTTGTTTTAGTAGACAGCATTTTACCAGGGCTCCTCTGAACTCCCAGGAAGCAGCTACGGTAGGAGAGGCTGGACAGGAACAAGCAAGAGCCTCGGACAGGGCTTCAGCTGTTTCTTCCCCTTCTGCCTTGGCCCACTGGTAACAGGCCCGGCATTGGGTAAGGCAAGTAGATGGAGCCAAGGGTTCCTCCACACCACATTTGCACGGACCTGAGCCCTGGCATCCCTCCCTCCCTGCTTATCCTGTTCTTTAATGAAACGGATGGAATAACCTTCCCACCTTATTTTACACCCAGGGCATTACCAGCCATTACAGCAAAGTCTTGAGAATGCGTTTTCTGATCCATAGGAAAATCTGTGAGGAAAAGCTCTCAGTTGGCTAAGAGGTCTGAAGGTTTTTGAATAATCCCATGAAAGCAGCTGCCTTTTAAATAGTAGTGCGGGTACATTTGCAGTAGCTGGCTGGCTGACTGCTTCAAAAAAGAAAAGCGCTCAACAAGCATAACTTTACTAAATTTGGTTATTTTCAAGGCAGGGACCAAGAACTGCTCGCAGCAGCCTTAATTTCATATTGTCAGTATTGTTCATGAGCTGAAAGCCTTTCAGCCTCTGTATGCTGAAATAAAAGCCCCTTTTCTCTCCTTCCCCGCTTCAGGCTATCTAGTTTGATCACTGGTAACTACACCTGCCCAGCTTTGTTTTAGATCTGTGCCGAGTAGACACACAGTGCTGCAGCAGCCTGACAGGAACCATTTGCAGTCACACACGCACATGCTGCAGGTTTTGGCTCCTTTGCCAGAAGCAGCAAGAAAGCCACACATGACTGAGGTCAAGTCAAAGATTGCAGTCAAAAGCTGTCTTTGCAGTAAATTGGGCAGAGATCATTTGAGCTATACCATGGAAGAATCTGGCTCACTTTGCTTACTCAGGGGTATGGCCAGTCCTTTATGAAAGGGACAATTTTGAACTGATTTTTTTCTTACAGGAGAGATCCCTGCCTTCCTCCAGTGACTTCTACATAAGTGAAGTGCTTTTCCTTCTCCCACAGTAGTAATGTCTTATAATCTAAGTGTATGTACCTAATGTGTCCTTGAAACCAGGAGGCTGTGCTAGTCACCCTGCTTTGCCACAAAATACCATGCCTACAGCCCTTTGTCCAACAGCCAGTTGACTCTTTTACCACTCTGTAGCCCTAAACGCTACTACAGGCCTTTTTGCTTTACTTGAAGACCCGCATCACATTTTCTTCAAAGCAGTAGGTGCTATTAAACTTCTGTTCTTTTTTATTCTAGAAATAGATTTACCTTGTGCAAGGTTGGAGTCTGGAAGCGGTCAGTATCAAAGTAATACTGTAGCAATAGATGAAGCTGTCAGCTTCTGTTTTCAGCATCTGATTTGTCCTTCTTCCTTTGTAAAAGTGTTTCAAATTTTGAAGTGTAGCTTTTGTAAATTTTCCTGAATTTTTTTTCACCCACTGTGAAGAAGCTGGTTACTACGCTGTGATACTTAAGTTCTGTAATAAAGCGTATGGATGGCAGTGCACATGAACTTGCATCACTACACAGTTTAATGATGTGATGACAGCCTTTCCTAGCAGTCTGGCTCAGTTGCTTTGCTGTGTATCCACATCTTGCTACTTCTACGTTATTCCTATACAGAAACCTGGTCAACGTTGGAAAAGCCTCCCTGTTTCACCAGACCAATTTTAAAAGGCATTTTATACAACTTTTACAAATAAAGATAAATGAAAGAAGGATAGAGACGAGAGTACTGAAGTGTTACATCTTGTTGTGTGAGAGCGTTACTCTCGTTTGACGGCATTGGCTCTATGGCTAGTTGGACATCCCAAGCTGTGCATGGAAGAGATGGCTTTCTGACGCAGTTTTGAAAAACATCACTTGGGGCTGGAGTCGTGAAGGGTCTGTTGAAGTCTTACATCGAGTACAGCTCCCTCTGCTCTGTCAGAAGGCCTGGCTGCTCACGAGGAAATTACACACCCTCCCTTTTTCTAGGATATGGTCTGAAGCATCATCAGAGCCACTTGGCTGCGATGCATTTCTCAGCGCCATCCACGCGGGAAATGGCAACTCCAAATGTTCCGCTTTAACACTTTGATCCACCCCCCCTCTCCCCCGCTGCGTCATTTCAGGGCTCCTTGGCCCCTCTCACATTATAAAATGTGCTTGCTTATCTCCAGGGAGTCCTGTCATCTCCTTATGGTTCAGTTCCTCATGTATAAGTAAGGGTAACGTTTAAGGGTTGTGGGTTCTTTCTAATGGAAATACTTCAAAAGTCATTAGCTGATGTGCCTTGGGAGATAGCTAAATATTACTGCATTACATTCCCCCCCCCCGCTTGCTAGCTCATTCGGAGAACTCAGCCTGAAACCTCTCCCCTCCACAGGCTCCCAAATCACCATTGGGCTCCCTCACCCAGTGCATCCCAGATACCCCTTCTGCAGTGGCAGTGTCAGCGTCAGCAGCGTGAAACACAACGCTCGAGCTTTGCTGGGCAGGTATATTTCAGTACTGAATAAATTTCACATTTGTTACAGGTGATCTGCAGGACTACTGCAATGCTGAAATCCTTTTTCCAGCACTCGAGTGCCAGGCTTGTGAAGCTGAACGCCCTGCAAGCAGTTTCAGGAGCAACTCGAGCACCAAGGGTCTCACTGATGCTCCTGCCTGCCTGGTGAGGAGGGAAAGCTGGAAATCAGTTACGCTGGAAACCAGGGTGGAAGTCTGACAACATATGAGTCAGGGTGGAAGTTGAGAGAGGTGCTGTCTAAACCAAGAGAAAAGCAAAAGGAAACAGCTGGAACAATTGGTTTTTTAAAAGAAGTGTTCATTTAAAAGCATCTTAATAATTTTCATAATATATTAGCACCAAATTAAGAAATTCTTTGAGTTCTTTTCAGTATGCAGTTTAAAATGAGATTGTGTATCTTTAATATAGAGAGGGGAGAATCTGTTTTGTCTTCACTGAACAATTATGGACTTTTCACAACTGAAAGTCTATACTAAATTGAATCCAGAAAATCTGGATATTGAATTTTAAACCCATTCATTTACATGGAGTCAATAATAAAAAGATGCCATCAGGATTACCTTTCAAGGCACAGCCATACCCTTCCCATTAAAGTTGTATAAATTAATTTCTTACGGTGCTGCTGAAATATTTTGTATCTTCCCCAATCGCATAGTGCCTCTGAGACAGTTCAAGCCCCTTTTCCTCAAGTGTCTATGGACACGCAGGGCAAAGTACAGCATTATTTCAGCTCTTTAGATAATGAAGAAACCAAGGCTGAAGTTACAACTATGCTGGCCACCGTACGAAGCAGGAAAGAACATGGATGGTCTCACACAGCCAGGGCTCACACGAGTGAGCAGGATTGGGTTGGATAGACATGGTTTTGAAGAGAAAAAAATTCCTAAGAAAATGCGGTGGTGGGAGAAATGCGGCTGGTGATGCAGGAGTGGCTCCAGGCCACAGTACTCCTCTCGTGCCGCAGGGTCAGAGCAGGGTGGACGCCTCCCTGCAGGGACCCTCTCCGCTGGCCTCTGCGATGCTGTGGGGCTTTGGAGGAGAAACAGAGGGCACATGCCAACACCAGCCCCCTGCACAGCTACTCTAATATAGCAGAGCTGGGCTCACGTTCAGCCCCTGTCCCAGCAGCGCCCTGAAAATTGCGCTTGGAGGGTCTCACCTACACACATTAGGGCCCAATTTCCATCTCATGCCACATCCCAAACAAGAGACCGGTCAGGCTGTCTCCTCCAGCTTACTTGCTTATTCCTCCTGCTTGGATTTTGTGCTGGTCTCTAGCGCTCATCCTTCAGGCTGTGTTTATTTAATCCCAGCCCTTCACCTTCCTTTTTATCTCAAGAATACGTTCACTACCACATCGTCCATCTCTGAGCCTAGAAAGTAAGTCAATTCACTCCCACGCACCAAAAAAATCCATACGTGATCTATGAGTCAGCCTCTTCTCCTTCCTCTCCCCGCTACCAATATTTTAAAGCTGAGGTCCCCTGTATTTTTTATCTTCCTTTACATCTTTCAGAAAAGAAGCTTTTCCAGGTTTGGGCAAGATTTGTCACCAGACACCCAGGACCATGTGGAGAAGCCTCCAGCTGTGATTCACTTCTCCATCAGCTCTTCCATCTCCATCCTGCCTCCTTTCCCAGCCCCTCTCTGTCCCACACTCCTCCAGTTCCCAGCACCCTTGCTCAGGCATTTCTCCACCCTTCTCCTTAGGACCCTCTGTGTTGCAGCTATGACCTAGATGTGCATCACTTTGGGGAGCCCCTGCGCCATTCCTGCCTGTCCATTGGCATGCTCCCACTATCCCCCAGCTCCCCGGGCATTTGCAATCTCTCACACATCCCCTCCACGCCCCCGACTCTTTGGGGCTCCTTCACAGGTCCTCGACTGTCCCAAGAGCAAAATAAATCTTTTTCCTTCTGTTTTGAAGTGAAAAACGTGGTCAAGTGTAGCTCTGGTCACACCTTCCCAACCCCGAGCCCTGCCTGTTACATTGCTACCTTCCTGCTGCAGACAGAAAGGAGCAACAGCAGGTCCCCAGCCTGGTGGGACAGGCTTATTTCTAAGCATAACGCACAGCATGGTGCTACAAGCAGAGGTACTACTCTCTCCACCCCAGAGGTGATAGGGAAAAGCATGGTGTGTATCAGCTGACCAGTATTGCCACCCTTTGGGTCTCCACACACGCCTCCAAACATCCCCCCAGGTGCAGGGTGGAAGGCAGGGAGGAAACCTAGCACAAACGCTTCTCCTCTGGCACCTTCCTGACCCAAGGGAGCACTTGAGTGGATGAGGACAGGGTGAGAAGTCCCTTTAAAGCAGCTGGGGAAACCTCACATGCAAAGGGGAAGAGTAGCATAACCACAAAATTACTAGGAAAATGAATAACAGTCCTACAGTTGAAAGAATCAGGTTAAGGTTCCCCAAACGAGCGTACGCAAGAGTACCGAGGTGCCCAGCCAGACGCATACTGCGAGTGATCTTCATGGGAGCAGGCCCATAACCTCAAGCAGTAAGAGAAGGGGGATGTAAAGTAACCACCCAGCTGCAAGGCAGCCCCTCTCATCTACCAGCATGCCAAGGGATGAAGGAGGTCTGAAGGGATGGTCTGGAGAAGGAAGAGCTTCCTTGAAGGCCGCTCCCTAAAACTTGGTGGGAAAGTGCTCTGAGAGCTCAGTGCTGGTGCTCCATGTGCTATCTCTTCACACAAAGCTTGAGCGATATCGCAATTCAGGTCTGTGCACATTCCATTTTATTTTCTTTTTAAACAAGGCCTGTGCTTTCACGCAGCTGATAAAGAGACACCTTTGGATGTCCCTCAGGCTGGCAACATCTCATCACGCAGGGTTACGAGATGGCCAGAAGAATGGGTCATCAAAGGGTCACCCAGCCACATATTTCCTAAGCGTACCTGTAACCCGTGGGTACTCCGGAGTAAGTCCTTTTAGCTACTTTAATACTACGCAGGAGCTTTTTTACTTCCAGGTATGGAGGTAAAAATGACTTAAGACTTAAAAAGCTAAAAAACAAACAAACAAACCTCTCATCTTATGTTATAACCTGATGAGAAAAGGGCCTGCTTGAACATGCACGTCTCTTTATATTACATACTGTCCTACATACGTGTGGCCTCTCGTAAGAGGCACCCAGTCGCAGAGTTGCAGCCTCCTGACGTTACTTAAAACCACAGCAGTAACCGGCAGCAGCCAACAAGTTGCTGGGAACAGCGAAAATTTTGTAGCAACACCTCCATGAGGGCACCTGCCATTGCCTCGTACAAGGTGTGTTCTCAGCGGCTCCAAAGTTATAAGCTGCTAAGCCTTTTTATCTCCTAAAGTGTTTTAAGGTGGGGGGAGGAAACCCAACCCAAACCCATGTGAATGAGCAGAGGAGCCGGGCAGCAGCACAGGGCAAGCAGCTGAGGGCTCTGTCTGCAATTGCGGTCACGTCCTGCTCTGCGGGACACAGCCCAGAGCTGCTGAGTGGCACCAGCGAGAGCTGTGCAGCCTGCTGGCAAGGCGCTTCAGTCACGGCCCCGGAGCAGCGGATTCACAAAGAGTCGCGGCTGCACCTCTTCTAAGGGTGAAAAAAGCTGCTGCAGGCTACGTTTCCCACGAGAGCCCAGCTTCACAGTCAACGTGACTCCTTGGAGGGGGAGAACTTTGCGTTTTGCTTCAGAAAAAACAATGACCACAAGCCTCCTAAGTTTTTCCCATCTAGAAACTCTGTGTGAAAGTGTAAAATCTGGAAAGTCAAAGGCCAGGAAATGCCTGCGTAGTTTTGCCTGGCTTCCTGCAGCTAAGGAAAAGCTCATAACCTAAATATGGGACATGTCCACCCAATTTCTGAGTGCTTGATTTTACAACTTGAAGTGTCCCCAGGGAACAGCACCTGCTGACCCGGGAGCTCTGCTTCCCATCGTGTCCGGCTCCTGCCCGTGGCCAGCATGCTCCTTCAAGACACCAGTTTTAAAACCAAAATCAACTAATTCTCAAAAGAAGGCATTAAGATGTCTAAGAAAACCCTGAAATGCCCTGGGCTGACTCTTTTCTGTCCTCTTCTAGGAACGCTGAGCACTGATTCCCGCGATGGCTCATCGTGGTTGGTTACCTCGTGTGATCAAGCTTCCACCCCTGCTGCACCAGGATTCATTCAACCCACTGCTGCCACGACCTGGTTCTTGGAACCTCATTTCCAGGACAGTTATTTAGTTGTGTTTGCTCCTGAGGTTTTTAGCTGCTCTTCAAAATACTACCCCTGTATTGCAACTCCTTTTTTTTTTTTTTTTTTTTTTAGACCATTTGCAGCACTGCTTGGTACAACAACACTGCAAAGCCAAGTGACCAAATGGACATTTGCCAAATAAATCCTCCTAACCAGCCCACAGGACAAAGCAGAGGCTTTGCCCTGAAACCAACAGGTCAGAGCAAATGGGAAAGGAGAATAATTTGGCTGTGGATATTTTAAAAACCTTCACCGCAGGGAGCAAAGAGAAGAGGCCGAACAGCAGACACACTCCCCTCAGCCTCGACAAAGTGGGGCACCGCTTTAAGCTTTTATTCCAGCAGGTGCTAAAAGGTAGAAACTCAACTTGAAAACTCAACCGTCTCCCACCAGGAGCCACCTCTCAAAGGCTGCCAGGAGGAGACCAGAGGTCCCCTGCAGAAGCCACTGCTGCGGGGTCTCACCAGCCACAGCCACCGCAGTAACCATGGGCTGTGCATCAGCTGTCTCCACATCATCTGGCCAGCGGAGGTCTGAGGCTGGCATGTGTCAGGAGGAGAGATGTGCTCCATGTGCAATGGGCAGGGAATTGCTCCACCACCCTTTGCCACGCACTGGTGAGCTGCATTGCCTTCCAGAAGTGACTACACTTTAGAAAAAAAAAAATAAACCTGGAACAAATCAGTCTGTGGCCGCTGGTGACATTACTTATGAAGCAGGACCCAGCCTCACAAAATTTGGGCTCCTGAGGGGAGCGCAAAACATGCAAGGTGTAGAGCCTGTATCAGGCCTTTTGCAAGAAAGACTCACTGTTTCTGTGCCACCTCCATCGTTGCTGCCTCCCTTGGTGCTGCCAGGGCAATACAGCTACAGAAAGCTGAGCTAGTCTTGCTTCTGCTATAAGTGTCTTGAAATAAAATTGCTATTCAGGTTTGCTCCCACAGTCACAGGATGAAGCTGGCCACCACTTCAAGCTTCTGAACAACCATAACATTACAAATGCTCTTGGGAACTCCAAAATCCAACAGGATCACAACTACCTCATCATCCTCCAAGGATGTGGCACACAAAAAGCAAAGCAAGCTTTTTAAAAACAGTGACACCACCAAGACAGTCAGGCACTACTCATTCCCAACGTGAAGTAACCAGGCACATACCTCATACTGATGCTCCATGCAAGGCAGAGCTCCACCTGTAGGTATCAAACTCCTCTATCCTCCTCCCTCTGACCCTGTAGGACCCATCTTACTTCAACTATTCACCAAATAATTGCCTTTCCAGAGCTCCCAGCTCAGCCCAGTCTGAGCAACCTCTGGGCTACACACCAGCCTCATTAACCTTCCCTACAGCTCACATATGGCTTATGAGGGTGGCTCAGCTCATTTCCTCCGCCGGCAGCCCGTGCTAATTGGCAACTCATCAGCCAAAGCAAGGGCCCCTCCTGCGACTGCGAGCACTGCTGCTTGCAGACCACCACCCACACAGGAGACTGCAGGTGCTTCTCTAGGCTTTGGTGCCTCTGCATTTATTTACACCTGCAGCTGATTAAATGGGCTCTGGCCCTCTCAAGTTTTATTTCTAGAGCTGTGAAGTCATTTCAACCTCCAAACACATCTGTAGTGGGGAAACACTACCAAACACTAGTTGGTACAAAAGAGCGAGTGAGTTCTTGGGGACTTTACTGCTGCTCACCTCATACATCTGACTAAGGCAACTTTATTGCATCCTCACCTATAGTTTGCTGTGGTCCAGTGAGAGTTGCTTGGGGGATTTGGTGCTGTGAAAATTAAGGGGGGGGGGGCAGCAAAATCGTGCCTGCTGGAAAAGGACAAAGCAGCAGCAAGGATCCAGAACGAAAGCTGGAGCCAAGTTCTCCCGCTGGCTTCTTTAATGACCTGGGACAAACGCTTGCACCTCCCATTTTCAACAGGGAATGCTGAGCAAGTAAAGATGCATTTTTGGTCTGATGCTCTGAACTCTCAATCATTGACTTAACCGCTTGAAACATCAATGAAGCCTCCTTCAGTTTCCAGGCTATTCCTTGCTCCAGTTTTAGTTTTGCGTATAGTCAGAAAAACTGTTTGAACTATTCAACCGAGTATGTTTGCATGTGAATTTACTCAGTTGTTGCTACCTGAAATGAGACCATATTTCAGACAGTTAAACTCATGAAAATGCTATGGGAAGATGATATTGTTTTGCTGTAAACCCCTCAGTTACAATATCTCCTGTGGTGTGGCACTACTGTCAGGAGTAGTTCCCCCTTGAAAGCCCAATGAGTTGTGCCAGAGAGCTTTCCTTCCCACTCAGCAGCAAAATGTGCTGTGTGGTCATCTGGAGCCAGAGCAGACGGCGCTGGGCTACTGGGCAGCTCAGTGCCTTTCACACTCAACCTATTTCTTTTGCAGGTGCTGAATTGCTTTTTCCAGTCCTTATATGTTTCCCTTCTAGGTCACTGTTTATTAAATCCTACTTGAAAAATTCTATGTAGGTGGCAAATTTAATGCTCCATCCCCAGCGCTGTCATGGCAGCTTGCTGACTGAAGTCCTCCCCACCCAGGACACGCACAGAAACAAACCTCCTTAGAAGCAGACCCCATCCCCGCCATATGTATGATGACCATACACTGTGTTCAGACTCCCTGTTGCGGTGCCTGGACCAGGCTTGTGCAACAACGAAGCTCGGGAAAGTGATGTATGACTGCCTGGTCTTCCAGAGGGAGAAACTGAAAACCCCTAAAAAACCGATGGGCAGAGGTTGGTGCAACACATGCATCAGCCTTTGCAGTGATCATGTGAATGCGGGCTTGTCTATAGACCTCATGCCGATGTATGACCTATTTCTCCCCGAGGCAGAGCCCTGCTCAGAACATCGACTCCTAGACAAAGACTCAGGGCTACATCTCCTTTTTGATGCCAGTTGCAGGGCCAGAGCACAAGGGCTGCTCCTGCGAGATCCCCAACAGGGAGCAAAGCAAAGGGCACTGGAGAAGTGGACCAGGTTCTGCAAAGGGACAAGTCGGTGGTTTCCCAGCTCCCGAAGGCTAGCGTGCAGGAAAAAAACATTGAATGCTGCACGCCAAACAAAAAGCCAAAGCCAAGCTCCAGGAAGTCCTTCTGTGGCAAAATGCACCCTGCCAGGAGCGTAAGAAGAGACGAGGGGAAAGATGAGAGGCACCCACATCCACATGGGGCTGCGGAGGAACGGTGCCTCTCCAGGCTGAGCTGGAGGGACCACTCAGGCCTCATTTCAGGTCATGTAGGGACCAGCTCTGGCAGCTTTTGCAAGAACGGCATTTGCGACTTGCCAAGAATTTCCATAGTGTCTCTTTTTTTGGGGTCTCTCTTATTACCTCAGTTTACAAGGAGGCAAAGGAAAATAACCATCACTCCCCCCTCACCCTCACACCAAAGCCCTGCTCGGCTGCATTTTAGCAAAGATCCTGTACAGTATTAAAAGTACACTTTATTTTCTGTACAATTCTCATCCAAGTCTCCAGGCGTGGAAATGTCCACTGTGTCCCCAGAAAAAGTCACAGATTGCTCCACTGCCATGAGACTGTCCAGGAGGAGCACAAAGCCAGGGCCACCAAAATCAAGTGCTGATGCTTTCTAGACGTGGGAAGGAGAGCAGGAAGGAGGGAGAGCGGGAGCAGACGAGGCACCCTCAAGTTCACATCATCGTTCGTGCTTAGCGTGGGAGTCGTTGCGTTCAACTGTCACCCCGTTCCCATTTCGCGTCACCTCCTTCCTGTTCCAGTCCTTTTCCAGGTAAAACTCAGCGAGCACGGGGCAGTGGTCCGAAGCCACCCCACCCCAGGACCAGTTATCAGGGATCCACGGGTTTGTAAGACCTTCTCGCACAACAGCCCAGTGGCCTGCATGAAAAAGAATCACAGAGAAAAAGATAAGTAATATTGCCCAAATTTGACGCACGCCGCTAACCTAACTAAAGGTTGCACGACCTCACTAAAAAGCAACTCTACCTGTGAAAACCTTTTTCAAGCTCCGACTGATCCAGATGTTATCCAGTGACTTGGACCCTTGTGGGTTCTTTGTGCTGATGTTGGTGAAGGTGCTGGAAGGGACCAGGTGATGGAACTTCTCCTTCCTCAGGATGTCATGGTCGCTGCTGTCTGGGGCCTGGTTAAAATCTCCGAGGATGATCACGTCTTTTTCTCCTAGAAAACAGGAAAACCAGAAATGAATGGGAGGAATGGACATCCATCGCTTAAGTACAAGAGGGAGAGAGGATAAACGGGAGGAAGAAAAATGCAAATACTGAGTAGCAAAGCTGATTTTACTCCGAACTCCTGAAACAAACGCTGTTTAAAGCCTTTTTCACTGGCTATTTACTCATGGCCATTCTCTTCATGATAATAAAAACCAGCCAGTACACATTTCATGCTTGTTTTTAAATATCATCCCATTTATACTGGCGTCCTTTGCTTGCTATTCACTGATAGTGACAAACTCAAAGACAAGCAGTTCTGGTCTTAGAGGTTTTTAGAAATCTGTGACTTTGTAAGCTTATTTTTTTCTTCTTCTCCAAGAAACACATATTGGCTTTAACTTATCCTGACATTGTCTTTTTATAGATTTTCTGTAAGAGACAAGGACACTTTTGTGAGGATCGCAGGAAGACACAGACTTACGCTGGTATATGCCAGAGTCCCAAAAGTGCAGCGCTCATTCTAACCCTCTGTATTTAAGAAATCCCAAAGAACAAGCCCAAGGAGCAGCCTGCAAGCGGCAGAAGATGAGTTCACAAACCACACAGACACTCCCTGACTACAGCAGCTTTCCTTTGCCAGGCCGACCAAAGGGATACTGCTGAACTTGGGAGGTCTTAGGTTTTGTCTAGGGCTGAATTTTCAAACAAACAAAGGGAATGACTTGAAATGCTTGTCAAAAAAATCCTTCTTCTCTTCATGTGAAGAGAAAACGACCTCAGTTACATTTTATTTCCAGACCTAATGAAGGGAGAAAGGAAACTCTGGACCCTAATTTCATATCCACAATGTGTGCTCTCCTGGCTCCAGCTGCAGATGGAGACTTCCCAGCTGTGCACTGGGGTAAGAGGACAACGCACAAGTCCCAGTGCCCATCTCAAATCACTGCCAGAAATGTCCGATAAAACAAACTCAAGAATGCTTATAGCTGATCAGAGATGTTGCTGCGTTACAGCTTGGTCCTGGAAAAGAGGGAAGATGCTAAAAGGAGCACGAATGCACCAAAAATTATACCAAAGCTGACTTCAGAGATGAGAACTATGTGATTCTGTAAGCCCTTTCCTTCCTGGGGTTGACGTGGGGAGGGAGAAGGGGTGGGCAGATGGATTGCTTTACCATACCTAGTGCTCACAGATAAACCTCCTTGCTTTGTGCTGTTGCTGTAGAAGTAGCTAGCCAGGAGAGGGAGCGCAAGTTAAGCAACAAAATCTATTCCACTCTTGGTCTTGCACTGCTTGACAGATGTATTGGGAAAGAGCTGGACAGAAGCGAGATTGATAGTGTATGACTTACAAAACCAAATAATTCAAAACATGCTGCTTGCTAAGATGCAGAGAGGCAATGAAACAATAGTGAAACTATTTGTGGTTTCTCTACCCTTTGCAAGTCACAAATCATGTTGGAAATGACAGGAGGTTTAAATATTATTCTATAAAGCATTGTGACAGTGGCCTTCCCACCTTAAAAAGAAACAAAAAAACCCAAACCTGAACCTGAGCTATTTTAAGCTCCATCAGAACCCAAAAGGAAATCAGTGCTTGTCTAATGGGATGATAGTGCTTGCTGGGAGCTGGTGCTTCTGCACTCATCTCATCGCAACAACCCAAGATCTCTCATTTGGCAGGACCAGGAAGCCTGAAATGCGACCGCGCCACCTCGGTCCTTCAGGACTAATGCTTGCTTAATGGCCAAGGCAGCACTCGGCTCCTTCCATGCTTTCAGCTCGGCTGTGTAAGTGGTGAAAGGCCATTACAGAATCCTCTGGAGCACATCCTTGGGGGGGTAGGTGTGTTTAAAAATGACAGAGAGACAGGGATCTTAACAGGAGTATTTCAATCCTGCACAAAATATATTCTATTCTATTCTTAAAGTACTCGCACTTCTTTTAGCAAATCCTCAAGCCTATTTCCCTTTCATGAAAAACCCATGAAAAAACCATGATCACAAGTGAAAATTTTAACTGACTGCTCCGTTCTGGGTAGTTTAGGAAGAGCAGAGGCTAAAAGACCCAGCACCTAGACGCGTGCTCAGGAGGAGGTAAGAAGTTAGCCTGCTGCGTGCACAGGGAAGGAGTCACTGTATTCTTCTCTCACTTAAACTTTTGCATGCAAAATAACTAAGCATAAAATCAAAATGCAGTGTAACATTGACAGATGGAACAGGCTGGGGTGTGTTAAAGAAGCCGAAACCCAATTTGTTATCGGGGAGGGAAAGGATTGCTTCTGGTCCTCTCTCACAGAAGCTTCTGGGGCTCGCCGTGATTGCGAATCACCAGGGAAAAGGCTGGGCAGCCCTGTGCTAAGCAGGAAAAGCAGGCAACACCAGTTTTCTAGATAACCACCAACTTAATTTCCCCTTGTCCTGGCTCTCTTTCAGCTCTGCTCCTGCCTCTGCCAGCTCCTGCGACAGCAGTGCCACGCACGGCGGCTTCATGTCTCGTCTGCCTGCTGCAGCTCCCAACAGACATCAAGCAGGGAAAGAGGCAAACCTGCTTGGATCCTTCTGGGTGCGTGACTGTGCCTAACCAGTCGCCCCTGGGTCCCTCAGCCGAGGCAGGGAGCAGAGCTGCCACGCAGCAGCTGCAGCTCTCAGGGGTCTCACAGATGAGCCCCAACGCCTCTCGGCCAAACTTAGCAAAACGTCTAGAAGAATTCATGCCCTTGCCCATAATGAGGTATGATAACTGATTGAAAACGGCAGTCACGATGCCCACAGTTACAATCAGATGGGGGAAAAAAGAAAATCAAGACAATGCTACTGGTGCTGTGAAGTGATTTTCCTCTTTTGGAGGAAACGAGAGTTTGAGACTGGCAGGGCTCGTTCCTCCTCCTCCTCCTCAGGGCTGGGCAGCAGAGGCTGCCTGAGCCAGAGGCTCCTCAGCTGATGCAATTTGGTCCTCCTTCTCCTCCCGCAGGACAAAGCAGCAAGCGCTCCCTTACCAACCCATCTTCTGCTGCAAAGGTCCCTCCCACAGACTATACGGTCCCACAAGGACCCAGAGCCTTCATCTGGTGGGACATGGTGGCAGACAGCCCACAGCAGATGGGGTGCTCCCACACACATTTGGACCCATCAGGCTCAAAGCAACCCTGCCCTTGTCAACAAAGAACTCTTCAGGTGAGGAAAAAGTCTGGTCTGTTTGCAAATGCATCTGCAAATTCACTGAAGCACCAGCGTCTTTTCGCAGTGTCTGCAGGTGGCTCTTGGCCAGCAAAGCAAAGCGCTGCCTTAACTCAGCCCTGTGCCGCAGCGGCTGAGCACCGGTGTGCCAACGCTATCAGCTGAGGGACTTTCAGTGCCTTCAGAAGGTCTGCAGTGTTGAACTCTGCTTTCCTGCAGGAACCGGGAAATCCTCCTTTGCTTCGTGGCCGTCCAAAGAGACATCTGTAGGACACTCTCCCTGACTTTCCTATGCCCCGAATGAGTCCCCTCGTGGATTAAACAGACCCTTAAACCCCCAAATCCTTCCTGGAGAGAGTGAGAAGCAGATGATGAGAAGGATGTGATGGTATATCAGCTGCTAAGAGGCTCCCTACTGCCTCTCAAAGGTCTTCTAAGCCCAGTGCCCAGTGCATGGGTAACCCGTGGAATATGGCCAAGCCAGATGGGAGAAGATGACTAAGCCAGTGCTCTGGTCCCTGGGTCCAAGCACTACCAGCACATCCAGAATAGCATCTGTGTGCTGCCCATGGTCACCACACTGAAGACAAACTGGTGGAGTTCTTGAGAGAAGGCAGAAGGGCTGCTGCAAAGAGTTAGCTATGAACAGTCAACAGGCACGAGGTCTCTCTGGTACTGCTGAAGGGAAAGAAAGAGGGGAAAAAAGGAACCAGGACCCACTGGTCTGATGGAAGAGTTATGGGGACACTAGTGCTCTGTGTTACAGGAGGCTGTGGATAGTAAACAAATTTCCTCAGATGCTCACGTGCCTCTTCATAAGAATGAAAGACAACAGAGTAGGTGTCTGTTAGCAAAATGGGAGCAGAAAACTCAAATTTACTGCGGTACCCACAGACAAGTCGGTTTTTATTACCCATATTTTATGGATTGATTTGGAAGAAATTGAAGGATGGTGGTAATTTTAAGTATGGCATTCATTTTGGCAGGGTAATTCAGTACTTCAAAGTAACGTGTGTGCACTACCATTTGTTTAGAAAACAAGACCTGCATCCCACAAGTTTGGAGGAATCTGATTCTCTACTTTTGTGAAAGACTAAGCCAAGAACAAGCATGCTCCAGTAATGTGCCTACCGTATGAAAATAAAAACATGAAACAAAGAGAAGCCCTAACGCCGACAGTCTAAATTTAGATGCAGTGGAAATGCAACTCAGTTGTCTTCGGAAGAGCTACACATTTATCTGTGTCTCAGTTCAGCCTTTGGGGATTAAACAAACGATCCTTTTGTTTACCTTCATCCTTTCCAATTTCAAGGTACGTGGACAAATACTTAAATCAGTAGCGCTTAAAAATAGCTCTGACTGACTTCTTGCAGCTCAAAAGGAAAAACAATAGAACACGCATAAAAACTGCACATACCTCTTGTGTTATACAAGAGGGATATTAATGCTTCCAAGTGACCAACCTTGCTAAACTGGGCCAAGCTGAAAATCATCACGCATATAACCTTGTAACCCTTTTGCATCTTTGTTAAGCAGTAAATGAGGGCTAGATTTTTCTATTCCTATAACAAGATCAGCAACATTTAGAATCTGAAAAGTGCTGTTCTGCTTCATAGGAAATTGAATTTAATTTGCAAGCTTCAAAGAAGCAAATTCTCAGAAATGAGGTAAAGAAATTCAGCTGCCTATTACATTGCTTAGGTTCAGATTTAAATTTTGGTGTCCCTCATTCTGGTGTAAAGCCAGGCAACTTATTTGAAATCAACAAAATTATCCTGCATATTACACCCAGGTACCAAAGCAGGATTTGGTCTCTTTTCTCATTAGCGGCCATATTCTGATTTGCATTGGGTTTTCCAAAGTGCTTCCAATTATCCAAAAAGTAAATATATAGAACCTATTCCTTTTGGAAAAAAAACCATTAAGCTTTGTTCTGATATCAGGTAGGGGTAATTTCCACAAAGCACTTAAAATAGGGTCTTAACGCTGGTGTCTCTTTTTTTTTTTTTTTTTTTTGGCTGAATTTGCTCTTACACTAGTGTAAAATCAGAAGGAACTTCATTTTGAAAAAAAGATGTCAAAGCCAGTAGGATCCCCTGTGCTGTTTGTGTTAATTAGGAAAGACTATAAGACAATGAGCAAGGGAAAAGCACATTTGCCACACTATGCATCATTCACATACAAATACCAGTAAAGACAACTGCGAGGCTGATGAGGACATTTGTGAAACTCGCACTGAGACAGATTTTATTTTCTTTTAAATTAATTTTGATTAGATAAACTGGCCAGCATGCATGTGATAGCTGGCAGGAAAAAATCTGCCCTACCTTTCAGAGTTTCCTGCAAAGTCTGTGCGAAGGCTGCCAGTTTGTGGCTGTCGTGGTTCTTCCCAGTATTCTCTCCTGCCGAGGGCGACAAGGCCAGATGAAGGTTAACCAGCGTTAGATCATTCATCCCAACCTGGGGGAGGAAGGAGGAGAAATCAATGCCATGCAGACAGGGCACAGAAGGTCACAAAGCAAAACCACCCGCCTGCTCCCAGTACTTTCGGTAGTAAATCTGGGTGACTAGGACTCACTTCTCTATGCACGTGGTGTGTTTTGGTTTGTCTTGGTTTTGGGAGGAAGAGGGGGAAGGTGTTTTGCAGCTTATTCTGCAATAACCCGATATCCTCTCAGTTCTGGGGAAACTGGTTTGCACAAGCAAACAGCTTCTTTCCACCACGGTTGCAGAAAGAAGCCGGCTGCTTATGAAAATCAGCTTATGCAAAACCAGTTGTTAATAAGCTACAAATAACGTTGTGGTCATTACATGGGCTAATTACTACTCTCTTGTGATTAGCCCTGGCCTGTCACAGGGACTAACCAAGAAACTTAATGCACCTTGAAAGGAGCTGTTGGCTCCCTGCAATCTTCTGCTTACCTTCTGGGACTCACTTGGCACAAGTAATACTTACTCCTAATATTGAGTATTTACATTATTATTATCCTATTATTATTATTTACATTATTATTATCCTATTATTATACATTATTATCCATTATTAATTATCCTATTTACATTATTAATTAATTGATATCAATTAATATTAATTATTTATTCTTAATTATTTTATTAATGCTTCTCTCAAAGCATTACCAGAGATGTCAAGTTCCCCAAACTGGACCCCTCCGTCACAGCCTGTGAGGAGATGGGCTCTCTCTGCTTGTATGTTCACTCAAGCATATGTACAAGAACAGTTTCCCAAATTCATGGCATTCTTTTAGATGGGTTCAGCCTAGTGAAAAAGCTTTAAAATGGAAACTCTGCAGCATGCCAGCAACATAAGATAGATCAGCCTGAGTCTCTCAGGAGCACTCTGCCTTCTCTCTCTCTCTCCATTCTGCCTCCATTTACCCTTCTCCACTCACCATTTGTGACACGGACAAGAATCACAGCCCTGTGGCTGGCTGCTGCTGGATACGCACCTCGTCCTTGCTGTGTTAATTTGGTAAAAGCAGAACAAGGTGACCGGCGAGTTCTGTCACACTCTCAGTGGCTGTGGATGCTACTGAAGATCCACTGACCCTCACGTGCCCAAATGCTCCCTTGCGGCAGGGTTTGCTCCCAGAGGAGCAAGGGACAGGACAGACTCTGGTGATCTGCCGTACGTATTAAGGCCCACTAAGCACCTTTCTATAGTGAAGCCATGAGACAGTGCTGAAGCGATGAGATGGGTTAGAGCCTCACACAAATTTGTATCTGTCAGAAGACTGTGTCTCTCTCCATCTTACCCAAATTTTTTTAATAAAAGCTAAACTCTGCTAGGGTCAGTTGGCGCAATGGCAGTTACCTTGAAATGTGCAAGGTACGGGTGAGGATACGAGTGCTTCCCATTGCCGTTAGTCTGTGCACTCTCCTGCGATGAGGCGTCTTTCAGTTCGATGCCAGCTGTTGTATCCCAGAGAAAGCCAGAATATTCAACTCCCTGGAATCAAAAAAAAAGAGAAAAACTAGTAGTAAGAAGGTAAACCCAAAACATTCTGCCCAAATGCAGCCCCCCTAGATGAAACTTTCACCCGCAAGTTTCAGTACTGCTGTTTCTGTTGGTGGTGGTGTATGTCACTCCCAAATTATGCAGAGGCGGTAAAAGACGATGCAGGTTTATATCCGGGCTTGGCGCCTGCTGAGGGTGGGAAGCTCAACTCGCCATGCACAAGCGTAAAGGACAAACAGCATCCTAGGCTATCAGTAGGATATAAAGGGAACAGGTGGAAATGCTTGTTTATCTCACCCCGGCCAAAACCCCCACCAGATGTGGGAAGAACGCTTCCCGGGAAGCTCCACTGACTTCACTGAAAACAGCAGGCCAAGCTGAAACACGCATGGCTCTGCTACCCGCAGCCCCTCGCGTCTGTACGCTGGCTGTCGGACACCCAGGTAACTTTAGCACTGCTTGGTCCAGCCAACAATTTAATAAGCTGTTTTATCTTATACAGGCGGAGCGCGTTCAGGACCGCCGCAGGGGTGAAAGTTAAAGATGCTGCCTCTCGTGCAGGTGTTTGTGCTGATACAATCCCTGTTTCCTCCTAGTCCAGGCATGGCATCGGATTCTTCGGAGCATGGTGAATAACGAGGTAGTTTATTACCCATAGGACAATAAGGATTGTTTGTCTAACCCTGAGCTCAGTGCCTCGTGGTCTCACTGGGCGACTGCTAGGGTTGCGGTAGACGATGCTGCGCACAGTTGTTCTTTCTTGCCGCGCCGTACGCCACCTCACAGATTTCTGTCACCCGCAAGCTAAAAATATCCAGGCGCCTCGAGTCTCTTGGCGTGAAATCTGGTCTAGACCTCTCAGCCCTGTCAATCTTCTCTGTCTCTTTTCCCGCTCGAACGTGTCACGCTCAGCTCTCCGCTCCTTTCAGCTCTGTTTCTATCATCCCGCATGGGGTTTTTTGATTACTTCGGGATGTGGAACTGGCATTTTCAGAAAGCTGCCTGCTGTGGTTGCACCAGCAGAGGTATCTAATTCAAAGCCTGTCAGCCTCTCCTCCCATCACCCAGACACCATTTTCCTTGGTATCATTCAAACCCACTCCCCTTAGCAAATCGTAGTTAAATCCATCGCAAGGAGGAGTTTTTTTCCATTTCAGCTGTGATAAACAAGTGTTATCTGCTCTACTGACTTCCTGTAAGCCTTGAAAGAAAGTGTTAAGGTTGGCTAAAATCCTTTGGTAGCTCCTTTAGATAACTCACCTTTAAAATACTGACAAAATGATTCCACCAGTTGGAAGTCTAAGGTCTGAAAACTGCTATAGGAAAAGATGTGGAAGAATAAAACTGCTGTCAACAGCCGTTCACTATGCCCTGGCTCCAGATTCCACATCAACACGGTGGTCAAAAGCCATTGCTTGGTTGAAGACCAAATGCCCAGGACATGTGGAAGCGGGAGCCTGAAGCATCATCCACCATTTTGCATTATTTAGCCCTGTAGAGCATCCCGAGATCAGCTTGTGCCGAAGATGCTATATGCTCTGGGTTACACTGCCCTACTTCACTGTATTGCACTTGCGTATGCAATGTTCAAACCTGACAGACCCATTAACTAACCCGAGGGCTAGAGCAGACTTTTTGCCTTAGTGGAGGGTTCTCCAGCACAGCCAGATTTCTGATAAAGCAGCTAAAAGGAAGAGTCAGTAGATACCATTTCTATTCTTAGCTTGGCCACAGACTTTTCCCATGATTTTGGGAACCATTCATCCTTACATCCTTACCAGTAGAACAAGGTAGATGATGGTTTTTAATTATTCAGCCCTTAGTCAAAACTTCCATTGTTATCTTTGGAAATACAGCTCAGGAAAAAACAGACTAAAGACTCTGGATTTAACATAGAAACTCTGAGGCAATTATTAATAATTCTTGGGAAAAAAGAAAAAGCAGAGGGAACAACTTCAACAACTTTGCAGAACTTTTAAAATTCAGTGTTTTAATGATCTGGCCTAACATGAGATGCCAAAGGAAAACTCCAGTCAGGAATAAAAATGTCCTGAAGGGGATTTGCACTCTGTATCGGAATTAAGTGTGAATTATGTTAAACCTTGGACACAATCAGGCCCTCTGTGTCTTTCTAGTGGTAGGTGAAGTCCAACCCTTGTGCTGCTCAGATGGTGGGTTTTGGTTTGGTTTTGTGGTTTTTTTTCTCTTCTGTTAGTTGCCATTCTTGGGTTTTACTCAGAAGGGCAGCAAAAGCTGCTGCACCTCCCAAAACATCAGAGTCCAGCAACAGCCTCAGGTGTGAACAGTGATACAGTGATTTGGAAAAGCCAGGCTAAGGAAACGTGGATTCTAAGGGGTGTGATTACGGGATACAACTGCAGCCACGTCTTTAATACGACAGCGCTGAGGATAGATGAAGACAGCCCGATGTACGGCTAGGCACCATTCATTACATGACAGGTCTCGGTTCCTGCTTCCACCCCACAACAACATCCATGCTGCGATAACTGCATCACGAGAATGATCTCGTTCAGCAACAACAGGCTCGAGCCCGAGGATGACCTTGCTCTGAAATCTCATTAGCACCCTTAAAGGGAAAAAAAAGAGATTTCCCTTGGGAGAGACTGCTTTTGGGCACCATTGGTGGTGTACAGCCCAATGTAGCTACACCTTGAGTACTGCCAAGAGTAGCAGGTGCAGCTGTCACCACCTTATAAATTAGTACCTCACTACAGTACATATATATTATATACATATATATATGTATATGTTATATACATACACATATTCCCACGTCAGAAGATGCTGCAGGGAGAAGCACCGTGCAGCACGGCGCTGATTTCAAATGGAGTCCACAGCATTTTAAACACCTGTGCAGAGCACTTTGGAGAACATGCGAGATGAGCTCCTCTTCCAGATGAGGATGGCAGGTTGCACAGCCCCCTCTGCGGGGTCTTCACTTGCAAACTAGGAAAATGGGGAGCTCTTCCTAATGCCAGCTGGTGCTGTGCTAGGGAACAAGCTCAGCTAACTAGCACAAAAAAATTCAGAAGTACTGCAGCCTGCCAGGGGCAAAACCAAGGACTCTCTCCTTCTCCTAATGTGTAGCCTTTCTTCTGTATTTCTATACTGTTTTTATCCACCATACCTTCCCCAAACACACAGAACTTCCTCCTTACAAGTGTGCCACAGGCTAAGGAAAACAATTCTTCCAAAAAATCAATCGCACAGTCAAATTGAAAGCTATAGGAAGTGTCAGCTTAAAAAACAAGAGATGCAAACCTCACCAAAAAGAATTTGCAAAATGTTTTGTCTTAAACAGATTCAAAATATGTCCTTGCTTGGGGGGGAAGCAAAGCCAAAGTTCAGACTTAGGGATTAATGTACCTTGTGTAGCTGGCCTGAGGGTTTTTCGGAAACAACACCCTTCCAACATCCTCTAGGGCCCTTCCACTTGCGGATGTTTGGCAGCGTCGGCTGGTTCAGCTCCATACAAAACTACAGAGAGAGGAAAGAGCGGGGGGGGGGGAAGATCAGGGGGAAGATCAGCTTTGCAGGGTTTTAAAAAAATTGCAAAATAAAGCATGTAGCAAGGCATTGGTAAGAGACACTGTTGAGCACATGCTGTGCTCTCTGCCCTCCCCGAAGGCTCGCAAAGGAGGTGGTCTGGGCCACATCCCAGGCTGACTCACCCCCACTGGACGTTATTTGGAGAGAAATAAAAATTAAAATAGCTCAGTGCAAATGCTGCAAGTAGAACATTTCTCCCTCAGACCCTTTTTTTTTTTCCCTCCAAAGCTACTTGTTTGACTGGAAAGGGGTTTCCTATGTGCTGCCTCCAAAGATGCTGACTGCACCGTATCCCACCCCTCTGAGGGGCTCCACGAGCAGCGGCCAAACCCTCCCGGGGGGCAGAAAGCGCCCATAGCGGGCCTGGCTCTGCTCCAACACTGAGGCCACCAGCACAACACAAGAGGAAGGGAGTAGGGCCACCTCAGTAGCCGGCGTTTTGGGGTTAGAGCTCTTCTGACTTTACACCAGGGACACATGCTTGAGAATCCCCACGCACAAAGGGATCGGCTGCAGACTGCCACACACAGCAGATCCTTCTGATGCTTCCCAGAGGCGTTAGTCTTCCTGGACACTGCTGGACAGCCACATCACTTGGTCACCTTGACGTGTTCAAGCACAGGGTCAGAGCTGTAGAGGCTGTGCCCTAATGCCCAACAGATCAGGGATACCATAACTGTGGACACCATGGAAAGCCCCCAAGTCATAGAATCATAGAATGCTTTGGGTTGGAAGGGACCTTTAGAGGTCATCTAGTCCAACCCCCCTGCAGTGAGCAGGGACACCTTCAACTAGATCAGGTTGCTCAGAGCCCCGTCCAACCTGACCTTGAACGTTTCCAGGGATGGGGCCTCCACTACCTCTCTGGGCAACCTGTTCCAGTGCTTCACCACCCTCATTGTAAAAAATTTCTTCCTTATATCTAGCCTAAATCTACCCTCCTTTAGTTTAAAACCATTAGTCCTTGTCCTGTCACAACAGTCCACCCGGGTAACACCTTGAGATTGAAATAAAAAACAAAACAAAACAAAACAAAAAACCCTATGCCCTGGAAAACCTCCTGGAAAACCTGGCATCTGAAACCCCTTGATGCGGGCAATATGGAATATTTTTGGCCAGGAATTTAAAAATAAAGCTTAATAGGAGGAGCTACAGCCCTTTGCAAAGCTGATGTCGGGTCCAGGCAGACTTGGGCTGGAGGCTGGCAGGGAGAGGAGGCAGCCGAATGCCCGGCTGCGCAGAAGGGCCTGCATGCAGCAGCTCTGGCTGCGGGGAAAGGGGCTAGTAAAAAGTAATCGCTGCAAAAGAGCAACAGGGACTTTCAATGTGCATCATTTTGTTCTATCTGACACCAGAGAAACTGCCTTGAAACACAGAGGTTTTTGCAGTGAAACGGTATCCTCAGACAAAATCTTGTATCCAGAACTGTCCCTCCAAATCAAGCAGCAATTTAACGAAGAAGGATTTTCAAGGCAAACAATAACCTCCTGTATGCAGTGACTCTTTGCAGTGGGACATGCCAAACACAGTTCGAAAAGCTACAGTGATAAACTGCACAGATATAAAGTGTTTCCTACGTGGGTATGAGCAAAATGATGGGACAGCTATTCTCATGTTTATTTTATCTTTTGTTTCAAAAATTAAAATCAAACCCTGCTCTTTCACTAACTGTCTTGTCTGCAAGTTCAGCATCCTGGAGGCTGAAGCTGTAAGCATTGACTTCTCAGATAAATGCAGCCCAGCAACCCTTTTTTGCCGCAGAAGGCTGAGAGTCATTTTGGTTGCACACCCAGAGAGAAAATGCATGGCACACCTTTTAAAACAGTTTTCTGAAACGCAGAGATTGGCTGGGGCTTCTTATTCAAGATTAACATACCACATTATTCTCCCTTATATACGTTCAAGCAGCGCTAGGGCTGGGCTGATTTATTAAATGAGGAGGCACACAGGGTGTTTGCACGGCCTGGGAACAGAGCTCTGCTCTGAGCTGATTGCCAGGTGCTACCCTAATAAACACAATTAATCATGGCAGCAACAATTATTCATGCCGGATGTCACTCTGATGACTTTAAACAGCGTGAATTTGGTGAATGCGTTTTCTAACATCTAAATAACTTAAATCAGCAAAAAAAAAAAATTGTTGAAATTAGGAGTTCAACTGTAACCTGACAAAAGAGTTAACTTATCTCTGGGTTGCAGCTGCCTAGAAAGTCCAGCCAGCACAAAGTATACGACAGGGCTGAATAAATCCTACAGAAACCATCACTTTATTAAAAAGAGCATCTGCAGTTGACTAGTTTGAATATTTTGTTTCCTCCAAATTGATTTTTTTTTTTTTTTAAGGCCTTGATTTAACTTTGCTCAAACAAAAAGATGACAAATAAGATTACACGGTTTGTTCAGAAAAAAGCCATCAGCCTGTTCCGGGCACAGTTGCAGCAACGGAGAACTTGGCCTACAGCAGCTGACTTTAATCTGTGCCCATTTTCCAGGGCTTACAGGCACACAGATTTTTGAAGCTGTGACAGCATACTTGCTTAGGTCATGGTTTTTTGCTGAAGTGAGAAGGGCATTTCTGAAATCACGTTGTTCTGCCCACAAAACCCAACGTCAAACAACATTACACTTTCCCTTGTACAGTAAAAATATACAGACAAGCTCCTAGCCCACATTGGGAATGAAAAAAATGCCTTTCCTCCTTTGCAAAACTAAGTTAGAGCTATGCCAATCCCTTTGAGGAGCAGTTCTTCAAGTGGTAAAGAAAAATCAAAATTAAAATTTCAGTCAATCAGAACAACATGTTTTTTTCCAAAATCCTCCTAGGCAAAAAAGTTCTAGTTCTGTTTTTTGCTAAAGCCTTTTGGGCTGCAAGTTTCCTGAAATTCAATCAGCTTCTTCAGTAAATCCTACACATACCAAGTCAAAACTCACACACATACCATAATACCAACAGCACCAGGGCTTATTTACAAGGATGCCCTGTATTACACCTGTGCTGCTGCAGTCTCTTTTGCAGCTGGGTGCTGGTTTTTGTGGGATAGGCAGTGCTGCCAGGGAGCAGGAACGTGGCAGCACCAGGCTCCAGGCACACTCTAGGCAAAGAGCAGCCTGGGCTCTTGAGAGGTCAACCTCCCTTGTGCCAGGTACCTGCCTGTTGTCCTCATCTGGCTTGCAAGATGCCAACAAGGCCCACCACCCCCAGGAACTGGGACGAGCCCAGTTGCCTTTGCTCATCCACAATGCGTCATTTTCCCAAGAAGGGAGGATCCAAAGACATAGTTGCTCTTTGTCCACCCTGATAAGGAGCCGGTGCCTGTTGCTCCCAGCCCTGCCAGAAGCAGAGATGGGTACAGGAATGAGCTTATGACTGACACTGGAAAAGAACGGAGGGCAGCTGGAAGAAGCTGGGGAAACGCACATTTGAGGAGGGACTGGAGAGGGGAAGGCAAGGGGTCTTGGACTAATTTGGGAGCAGGGAGAAGAACATATGCCGGGCTGGCATGTGCTGCAGATCATAAGGGAGTTACAGACTCCCTAACCACACACCTACCTGCCTCCCCAAGACACTCCAAGCACTGCCAGCAAGAGCATCTAATTAGCGCATTAAGTTAAATCTCTTCCAGTGCAGTAACTCTGCACACTAAGAGAGCTGCCAGCCAGCACCCTGCAGTAGCCCACGAGCAGACCTCACCACCTCTTGTTCAGGATGCCCTGATTAATCTGTTTTCTTTTGGGGTGCTATTTGTGCAGCCAGTCCCAAACCAGGCACAGCAGGGTCATCTTCTCCAGATGATGACACCATCCACGCTGAACATCTTTGCCTGTCAAGTGTTACTCCTGTAATACCAGCACTGGGGACCACACTGAGCCAGCAGCCTCCCTTGAGGTGAGCATCTTTTGCTCGAAAAGAGGGTGCACTGCTCCTAAACCCTGAGGAAACTAAATGTGACCCAGGAAATCAATGTCTTAGGGCTTAATACATTACACATTTCTTATTAGCCAGTGATTCCTCTTTGGAGGACACTTTCATTACAGACCTGGAGTCAGAGCAGAGGCTGTAAGAAGGGCGAGGAGAGAAAGAACAGTGAGGAGGAGCTTCCAGGGTGAGCCTGTTGTTATGGCACGGTACATCTCGATGCAGTAATCGTCGCCTGAACTTTAGAAAGGCACTCAAAGCAATTAACTGTCTGTTTTGGTTAATTACCACAGAAGCTTTCAGGCCAAAAGGGCACTGCAGTGAAGGTAAACAACAACTTACTTCATCAAAGCAAAGGTGATTTTGGTTCCTCTTAACCAAGCGGAGAGATGAGAGGTAGGGAATAAATACTCCATTTCTAAATGTCACATATACACAGTTCCATTATTTTTAACAGGCACTAGAGGCAGCAGGTTTAATGAGTACTGGAGTACTTCTATCAATTCTTTATCATTTCAGCTATGTTGAGGTGTCATATTAGTAAAGATTTGACATCGTCATGGTGAAAGAGACTTGGGAATTTGAGTGTGGGAGCTGGCAATAGTTGAAAAGGAGACCCTGATCAGCAAAAAAAGATGTTAAACTATATTATTAGATAAAAATTCACCACCTTTTATTAAATTGTAGATACTGGATAAATCTTGAAACAGAAAACTGGACCTGTGCATGAAAAATTTAAGTCTTCTGATAGTGGGCTCGCTTTCCTGTTACTTTTGAGGGACCTCTTAGTAGTAGTTCATGGACCGCAGGAATCTGCAGGTCATGGGCTGGAAAACACCAAGGTAAGGGCTGTTCTGTGCTACAGAGCATCTCCCAGTGATGGACTCAGTGCTTCAGGGAAGGGTAAACAGAAGAGCTCCACAATATACCTTGTAAATTGTGCAGTTGCACTTGAGGAGAAACCCCCCAGCCCTCTCCAATAAAACTCCCATCCTGAAACATAATCTAATATATTTCTGATAGAAGATACAACAAAATTGACAGTGGCTTCATGAGATTATCTGGCATTGCTCTTTTTTAATCCATCCTTTAATATATATATATATGCCTTCCCTGCTCCATCACTGGGTATTGTATAAGCTAAAAATCACGTTCCTGGTATTAAATGAACATTATCCTTTCTTGTCTTTATTCATCCAAGTGGACTGTACTTTTATTTCCAATTGAAAAAGCAGACTCGAATACCTGTAATCCTAATCCAATCTACCACGTACAGGACACAGCTACAGTTGGTGCACCCTAACGAAGCCTAACCTAGAAAGCCGGGAGCAGAAAAGTCACAAATATTTCTGAGAACTTGAAATCAACACCTTTGGTTTTCAAGTAAAGCATCCCGATTTGACACTGATGCTCCAGAAGCAGCAGAGTGTTTTGTTAGACCACATTTGCGAGGAGGAAGAGGCAGAGTTAGGGGGTGGAGAGATTTCTGATGTTGCATTTTACTGGACTGGCTATTGAGGTGGGGCAAGGAAAGGTCAAAGGCTTCAGGAGACAACAACCAGGCTGTTGTCCTGGTGCCGCCACATGTGGCATTGCAAGGCAAGTCAGGAGGGGATGCAAGACACAGCGGGGCCAGGATGCTCAGCACACTTCTGCAGCCGAACAACACCACATCCCCTTCCCACAGGCAAGAGCAACTAATGAAGGGGACACAGAGGAGCATCAGGCCTTTCAGTTACATCTGGTTTCTTCTATAACCACATGTAACAGCAGGGAAAGAAGTGTTATTATGGCTAAAACCTGAAACACAGACTCAACGCTGGATCCCATTTCCCACTGAGAACAGTGTTGTCTCAGGCCTTCATTGCTTGTTTACCTTTCCCTCAAGTGTATCCCTTTCCTGTTTGCAAAAGTAGCCAACAAATACACACGCAAGAAATAGATGCATCCACTGGCGTGGGGGATGCACTCATAAGCTCTGTTCAGAGGAACCATACAAATAACACAAGGGAAAATCAGGGTGGCCCTATGTTAAGATACAACATTTTTCACATGCCCATTCAACTAGTCCCTTCTAGGAAGACTTCATTAAAAATTGCATAATATTTATTGCTTGTGTTGTTCAAGTACTGATATTACATAAAGGCAAATAAAACTTGGCAGGTGGATGGGGGTCTGACAGATAATTATGAGTGTTTTCAAAGGAGAACAACCACCCCCAGGGAATCAGTTTCAGTCTCAGCCATATCTATACATTTGTGTTGGAAAAAGTTTTCTGCTTCTCACTCTTGTACATAATTGTACATAATTCTACAATGAAGTTAGAGCTGAAGAAATAATTTAAAAAATTATAAAGTTTAGGAGAAAAATTCCAGGATGAGAAAAAAAAATATAAGGAACCAATCTACTGAAAGTGCAGCAGCCACAGAATTACTCCTGGAAAGCTTATCTGCCCCTTCTGCCGTGCTAGCGTGCCCTGCTTGCACTGGGTCATCGAGACCTGGGGCAATACCTTCCCATCCTTTATGTACTGGTTTCTTGTCCATAGAGCTAAACCACAACATCCAGATTGATGTCCAAATAAATCCTTGCCATCCTCCATGTTATTCACAAACATGTGTTATCTAACACATCCTTCAAAGACCTCTATGCTCCATTGCGAGCAGCGACATCGAGGCAGAGCCCTTCAGCACAGCCAAATCCTCAACCAGTGTCTTTCTTCAGAAATAATACAGCACCTATAGGCACAGTCATCACCTCTATGTGCCTTTGCACGCTGCGGACATACAGAGCTCATTTGTTGCGATAACGTGCATGCATATTGGGGTTTCCAAGTCCTGCTCCATCTGAAGGCAGGCACCTATAGCTTTTTCATCAGCTCTAGCAGGACTCATTTTTTCCTTCTGCTTCTTAAAGAGCATCTCAGGAATTCAGGCAGACACCCACGGAGAAAGGATTTCCTTCCTCGGGGGATCAGATTCTCAGCTTCTAAATGAGTGCTCCAGGCACCACGTTATGAACTGGAGAGCAAACATTTACCGTACTGCAGCCTTGCTGCGCGGGAGCCATGTGGTGACCTGAACTCCCAGCTTTGCTCAAAGACCACTTCTAAGCTTAGTACTTAAAAAAGGAAACCTCTGCGACTGAGCTCCTCTGAAGAGATAGGATGAGGAAGGCTCATTTCTGAAGCCCAACTATGCATAGGCGAGAAACTAAGTTGTCCCAAGTCTGCTCTGCCTGCTTCAGACAGGGGTGATTCTGGGTCTGCAGAGAGGCACTGCTCTGCTTACCTGAGGAGCGTGAAAGCAAAGCATCAGAGGACTCCATCATTTGGGCACCCCTGGGGTTAGGTAGCAGCAAAATGACGCTTGGCAGGATTGGAAGGTTTTTCAAACTGAAGGCATTGTTTCCCGCGGCAGGTATCTGAGCCCCTTCGTGAGCTTGGCCCTGTTTTGAACCGGCCCGTGGATGTGAATCCAGCTGAACATGAGCCCCTCTCCTGCCACTGCTGTGTTACTCACCCATTGTTCTTCATGAATGTGCAGGAAATAATTATGCTGATATGCTTAACATTATCTCAATTATCAAAAGTGTGTAATGATTTGTTCCCATATACGAACCTGTTTGAATCAAACCAGATATTTTTTTTAAGTCAGGCTTTACAGGATCGGTTGGGGAGTGGTAGGAGCCTAAGTTTGCACTCCCAAGTTATTTGCTTTCCTTTTCAAGTTCTTATTTTGGAAAAATTTAGCAGTTAGTTTCTACACTGCCCTCCCAGATGAATTATAGCTCGTCGCAGTCACCCAACTACTTAATTCTTTGTAATATCTGAGAGGAAATTACATTCTTTATCTTTGAATATATGATTAAAAAAAACAGATTGTAGCCGATAAAACCAGTTCTCTGCTTGCCTTTAATCATAGTGTTCCGGGGACAATAACACAGATCATTCACTGGCATGTTCTCCTACCTTCATCCTAAACAAAAGTGGTTATTTATATAAACAGTGCCTTTTTATAGATCTTCAAAAGGAAGACACGGAAACCTTTGGTGCAGAGCAGTGAAACAACAACAACTGAAAGAGGCAATGCAATAACTCTCCTAACACATTTTAAGTGCCGGGGCCACTTTTGAAGAATTACAGGATGCTCAACTACCTATTGTCAAAATGGGATATGTAACATCTTTCAGCCAGTTTGCCATTTAATGGGAAGGTGTCTTCACATACGCTTGGTGGAAATTTATGCTGCCTTTTCACTGTGAAAGACAGCACCCATATTTGCCAACTTCCATGTAGAAGTTTCATGGGTTCTTAATTTCTCATGTTTCCATTCACAAGCTGAGCTTTTTCCTTGTACTTCAACAGACAGACTCATTTTGCAGAAGACATTTCCTGACTACTTCTTTTCTTACCCTTAAGGACTTTTTTATTTTTAAACATAATACAGGAATTAAGGCTCAAGAGGTTGCCAAGGATGGTCACAAATCTTTGCAATTTATTCGTGAAGCCTTTGCAAGAGAGTGTTTTATTCTGTGTAAATAGGCAGTATAATCATTAACAGCAATAATGGCATGCTAAGGGAACTGATGTGATATAAAGAAGACTAAAAAGAAGCCCTCATGACTATGAGGTGATCTTTTTCATCAAGCTGCTTTTATGAGAAATGAGTGCTTGATTTCAAACACCTTCCCTACATTGGCATAAAACAGTCTGCTCAACTGGTTAGCTGTGCTAAAATCATAGCCACCCCGTGACTGAATTATTTACTCATTACTACATTGTCTGCTGTAAATACTCAGGTGCTTTTCCAAGTTTTTTTTCTCCAACTCATTATTTCCAAAGCAAGAAGACAAGCTGCATTTTGCTGCCACTTCTGCCACCAGAAATACACTTCTCTGGGAACACAGGTGTATGCTTAGGGAAAGTATCATTGAGATTATAAGAGCAATGCGGCATCAGATATTTTAGAAATACTACTGTAAGTGCGTAACTACAGCTACTGCTTCAAGCAGTGACTGACACAGAGGGATCCAAGTCTTGCACAGAGTGAGCTGTTGCACGTTTCCCCAGAGCACCGGTACTTCGTTTTGACCTGCTACGGCCCCCACTCTGCACAGCCATGGACTGTGCAGCAGATACAGGAGACCTAAGCTGCGTGCTCATTTGGACTAGATATAAGGCACCAGGAGTCAGTGGCTTCCTGGGAACCCCCCCCTTTTTTTTTTTTGTTTGTTTTGTTTTTTTGTTTGTTTGTTTGTTTAATCCCTGGGCTGATTCTTTTCTCATGAAACATGAAACTCAGGAATTGATTTTTGCAGTGTGGTGTAAAACCATACCACCGTGAGTACACCCTTACTCACCCAGTAACTGCCGGGACTACATGAGGTGAAAATCAGTTTATCAGGACCTAGCCCTTAACATGGAAAGCAAATAGAAAATCATCCTATGAAATATGAGACCCAAAAGTGATAAGAAATAGTTTCTTGTTCACCAATTAAAAAAAAAAAACAAAAACAAAAAACTACCAGTGAGCTATATAAATTTGCCAGGATCTGAATCTCCTTACCTGCACATTGCCTTCAGCCAGAGGAAAAGAGGGGGAAAAAATGCGGTAATACAAAAGAAGAACAAACAAAACCAAAAGGGAACAGGGAAATCACAGTTTTGAATGTTATATAACCAAGGAAAGCTGCTTAACCATGTAAGATAACGAGGTCTCTCTCCATTCCCATGATAAAAATGTACTCATTTCCAGAGGTGTTAGCAAGTGAGTTGGGTTTTTTTGTATTTGTTGGATTTTTTTTAAAAATTGTGCACTTCTGGCATATACACAGCAGTAAAGATGGATGGAACTGTGCTGATGTGCTGATGTGCAGTATGAGAAGGAATAAGAGCAGTGTGTTACGAAAACTGCTGTGACACAAGGAAAAAGGCACAGCCACATTATTACAAGGTCACAGTTTGGCCACCTCTACAGAGCCTTGCATCAAAAATAGTTATTCACTAGGCATTTTGCTTCCATCCACTTCTTTCCTACTGTTAGTATTACTGTTTTCCCCAACTGATTTACATCTCTGCTTAGAGCAAGCATTCTTTCCCATGGTAAGAATACAAAAACAAGGAAGAGAAAAATATATAATATGACTCACAACCATTGCCAGCCTCAAATATTTATTCTTCCTTCAGGCATTGATTATGTCACCGTACAGAACACCGTGCCACCTCCTGTAAAGTTATTTAAATCTGTCTCGTATCCTATTCCATTACTTTTTTTTGGATGCTTATTATTAGGAGGATCTCTTGCAGGCTGCTAGCATTAGGACATGTCATCTCACCTCTTTTTTTTTTTTTTTTTTTTTTATCTCATACACATCTACATTCTTTTTCACACCTCTAGCCCAAAGAAGAGCCCAATTTGACGCTGATACCTCTCTGAAATAGCACATTCTTTATTTATAGGTTTGCATGAGTTTTCTGTCTTCACCCACTAGCACACCCTCCACAGAGTCTACAGGACTGTCCTCTCAACCCTGACCAAAGTTCTGCTTTAACAGATGCAGTGGACTCTGGCTCCCCATAGAGAACATACGCATTACTTAATCCACATAAACTACCAAAAAATGATTTGGGCTGACATTAAAACACTCTTGCTGCTATGTCTATCTATTGGAAAAGGAAAAAAAAAAACCACCCTTCCCCAAAATTGTTGACTATTCAGAACTGGTCCTGTTCTATGAACTTGCTTTGCCTTCTGCCATCTTCTAGAAGTAAGTCAGGATAAAAAAGGACTGACTAAGGACCCCTATTACTTCTACCACCCACAAACAAAACTTAAACACATGCCAGCATTTGTAAACACATATTTTCTATTTCTCCTTGTTCTGGAAGTGTAGAGAATAATTTTACTAAGGGATAAGTTTGGCTTCTGTCCAGGGATAGGACTAGATGCCTCACAAAAGAATGCCAAGCTAGTATAACAAGCAGTCTCCGTATCACCACTTCTCAGAGAGGCACAGCCATGCTCTAGGGAAGAAGAGGGCACCTCCTAAAGGACAGCATTTTAAGAGCAACCTGTGTTCTCCATGACTCCCAGTGATGTGTATTGCATGGCTTCTAGTGTTTTGTTTATTGAAGTCCACTGCTCATCAGAAAAGAGATGGGCAATGCAACTAAAGGAAAAAAAAATCCAACCAAGATCAAAGATGCCAGACATACTAGTAGATGAGAGCCTGTGCTTCCAATGCTGCTGACCACTTGACAATAGTTTGCAGTAGAGGGGCCTGGAAAGACAAAGTAGTCATAGGTTCCTTGCAGAGAGCTACTGAAATCATCATGGAGCTGGCCAGAGCCATAAGGTCCACCGATACATCTCCTTAAACTTCTAGCCATCTAGATCCCTCCTAGAGGACAGAAAGGAGGAAAAGAAGTGAAAGACCAGAGGCAAATACTGTACAGCTGCAGGGTTCCTAAGTCAATCTAGTGGATGGGATAATCTCGAAGAAGCCTCCCATATTGTAAGAAATGGTGTCAACATCGTTTCCAGCTCCACTCAGCCAAAAATGGTTCCTTCACAATAACAGCTATATTTCCCTTCACCCTGAGATTTCTTGACCCCAGGGGATGAAGTCTGAAAAAAAGACTTTGCACCCCTGAGTATTACCTGCACTCAGATAAAGAAGCAAGACACGGGAAAGAGATAGGGGGAAATATAGGAAGGGTGTGGGAGAGCAAAAGGGTAAGTAATAGGGAATAAGGTGAGAAAAAGAATTAAAACAAACTCAGTTGGACGATCTGGAATAATCTCCTTTTACTCTGAGTGGTCAATCATGGACTCCATGGTGGCTTTGAAGGTACAGGGCAGGAGGACCTACTTCAGCTGATGAATTATGCAGAAGTCTGTCCCAAGGCTGAATCAGGCAAATGGTATGGTGAGAGGCTTGATTCCACCTCTCCTCTCTGGGAATGGGGAACAGAAAAATGAGGAAGCAACAGGGCTGGAAGAGATTGATCGAAGGTCCCGATGAGTCAGTGGCCAAGTCTATATCTCCTTTTCCTGTTCTCTGAAAGCAAAACTGCTGTTTCCTTACCTGAGTCTAGAGGACATCCAAATGTACTTAAGTTTCAAGGAGGTCAACCTCTTTCCGGAAAGGACAGTTCTAAGAACAGGCAGTAAATATAACTCATTTACAGCAACTAATTCATTCGTTGCCAATTGCCCTATAATCTTTTTTAATCAATACCTCTGAAGCAAAGCAAGATTGCAAGACAGAGCTCACACTGTACAGGAGGACTACGGCTTTTAAAAATATGCACACAAAGACTCAGTCCTGAACTAACTGCGTTTCTGGGGTACACGTTGGCAGAGTTCACACCAAAGAGGGAGGACCATCTTGGCATTAGGAGAGTGCCTGGGACTCAGGAGACTGAGGTTCGCTTCCCAACTCTGTTTGGAGTTGGTCATCTTAGATGGCTCTGCTAAAATCATGTGATTTCCTTGTAACTCCAGCACATCTTCATAAATCAAGGATAACCACAATTCTTCCCTACCTCTCTGGGACTGCTGCATGATTGCACTCTCCAAAAAACTGAATGGCAGCAACAGTACAGGATATTTTGGCTACACAGGCAACAGATACATTCCAGGTGGTCCAACCCCAGTAGCTGCAGAGCTCAGACAGCAATGGTAAACCCTCACCCTGCAGCAGGGGTGTCAACAGCCCTTCCCTGCTCTTCCTTCAGGAGACATTGATGGTAGCCCCCATGCCAGTTCCCACTCGTACACGGGGAATAACGTTTGCCTGCAAGGGCAGCATTGACTGCATGACCAGCCGTTTGGTGCTTATACCGAGGTGACGGGCCAGATAAATGGCCTCGGGTGACCAGCTGCTCCATGTCAAGGCATATGATAGCTCACTTCCAACTGCCCTAGCAAACGCACACACAAACATATTCATATCCATGCAAGCAAGAAGTGATGTGCCTATGCTTGCCCCTGCAAATGGAAAACAGCACCGTTCTTTCAAACGCCAACAAGCTCCTAGGGATAACCTTCCACAAATAAACAACCTGCTCTGCTCCAAGAGGGATTTTATAAAGAACAGAGATTACAATGGGCTTAATCATGATTAAACACTGATCTGGCTCAATCTACTCAAAAGCAGACAAAAGATAAATAAAAACCTCCAGCAGATGCATTTCATGCTGGAAATTCTGGAACCTCAATTGACGTCATACTTTTTATGTTCAGATAATATCTGGAGGAAACAGTACACTGGATCAGGAAAACAAAAGCAAATTTCTAGTTAAAATTCTCCGTGCTCTGTGCAGAAAGGAGAAGGCTACAGCAGGGAATGCACAGCGCAGCTCCACTTTTTACAAACCTGTTTTTGACTGTAGCTGAAATTGCACTATTAGAGTGATGCCACTAGAAAGAAACAAGCACTCCCTTTTGTCCTCGTCTCCTGGGTCCTACACCCTGTAAAAGTGGGCAACATTAGTCATTGCATTTCCCCTCTGACAAAAGCTACTTCTGATTGATGACAGGCAGGTTAATTTTCTTCTACTAAAATAATGCCACCTCCTCAGTGTGACTCGAGTTGTGGTGCATCGATTCCTCAGGCACAGGATGAAAATTCTGCATGATGGGAAGGTGTTGCATCTAGTGAACATCTCCCAAATATGGATGGATGTCTTTCGTCTCCCAAAGACATCTGGTCTTTCCTACGGGTGAGAAAACCCAGGAAACAGATTCCACATCACGGGAGACAGTTCCAGCCATTAGTACTGCTGAGGGAGGTGGAAAAAATGGTCAAAAAATGAGCACAGGTCCTACGGATTGCTTGCTTACAGTGCTAAGCTTCCCATCTTATTCGACAGGATAAAGATGTTCTCTTCGAGGAAAGAGAAGTAACTTCTCGGGGGGGGGGGAATCTATCTGGAGGAGAAGGCTGATCAGAGTTTTCTCATTCTATCATCCCAACTCTTCGTGTCCACACCAGCAGAAATGCCCAGTGGATGACCATGTTAACGTCTGGCCAGCAGACAGAAGAGATCCCTTCCTGTACTAAGACAGCTAGAAGCTACGTCGCTGCCTCTCCTGGTGCCTAGCTAATGCATCCTGTGCTTCACAGCTACAGGACCTCTACTTCTGAACACCAGGTGAAAGACTTTCAATCCCTTTTGATTTGTGACTTCCAAAACTTCCCCAGTGAAGGTGAAAATCCCCATACAGACAATATAAGCCTACTGATAATTACTTTGTTCTCACTTTCTTTTCGCTGACCTCTTGGACATAGCTCACAGTGCATAAAGTTGCCATCACTAGCACAGACAGACCTCAACAGTGAGACCTATGTTACTTACCCTCATTTTCAAGCTGCAAGTTATCAACTTCAAGAACATCATCCCTGAACAAAATCACAACTCTCACCCTAACTCCCACCATGCTTCAGCCTACCCAGCGTGTCTCTCATGCCGGTCTAGATAGATCACTTTCCAACTTCAAGCAGAACAAGCATCACTTTGCAGATGAACTCCACACTTTCACAAACTGCTGAATCAGAGTTATGCAATTTGCATTTCCTAGGTGAGAAGCCAACAAACTGCTCTTTCTTTGGAGTCAAGTAGACAGTCCTTTCTCATCCCCAGTAACAGCAGATGCACTTGCTTATTAATACACAAGTAGGAAACTAATGGGTTACTGTTGCTTGTTCCCAAAGCTTGTTCCCAAGAAGCTGGCAGGGGGTTACTAAATATAACGTTGTACAGATTATTTAACTTTCCTCAATAACCTGCCTCGAAGGAGAAATGAGTTCAAGAGCCCGTGCTAACACCTGAAAGGCACAGGGGGGAACATTTGAGAGAATGCAAAGAATATTTTTATTTTTCTTACAATATGGATGACTCTTCCTGCACATCCTACTGGCATCAAGCACCAATGAAAACAATCGTTTTGACATAGTTGTTGCCTATGGAATAGGACTATGGATTTAAACGCTAAAACAGCAACCAATGTGAAATGTCACCTGGCTAGGCAGTTCAATCTGCTAATTACTAAAACAGATTTATTTTTAAACTATAAAAACAGCATGTTCCTCGGGAGAATTATTTTTTCCCCTTCCCCAAATAAATACAATTAGCACTTGCCAAGTAGAGTTCTTCATCTGCAATTACGGACTTCCCAAAATTAGACCGAGTAAAGCACTCAAAAACACGTTGGTGCAAGAGTGTCCCTGGGGGTCTCTCCCAGAGCTGTGCTTCTGGAAGAGGAAGAGATGCTTCATAAAGGACGCAGTGCCAACAAACCTGCGTGCCTGAGATACTTCTTTCTAAAGCCTGAGTAGCCTTGAACTCTTGCGGGGACGAGGCTGTCACGACTGCAAGCCCTCCCTTGGCCTCTCGCCGTCTGTTTTCGTTACTGCCCCCGGCAAACAGCAGCAGCACTTCTGAAGCAAAGGCACGCCAGCAACGCAATCCCATGGCAGCCGGGGCGAGCTCAGCAAGGAGGCAGGGGGAAGCAAACAGATCGATTTGAAGGTTCAAGGTAAGACAAAATGCAGGTAAGCATGCACTTAGTTTTAAGCTGCCGGAGAGACCACTCACATGGAGTAGGTGCTGGAACGGGTCTGACACAAACAAGCCCGTCTCTGACCCATAATTTTCTCCAGGTAAAGACTCTTGGTCTTCTTACGTGACCTGGTCCTGTTTCACCAAGATAAATTATTATTTTCATGTTCCTCTTAATGACAGCCAGTGTGGTGCTGGGGTCCAGCTCACAAGCAGCACCCCGCTTCTGCAGTGCTTACAGGTGCCCATGGCACCCCAGAGAAACAAACCAGCTGATGAGCAGCATCCACGGGTCAGACAAGCTTGTCCCGAGCCAGGACGAGCTGTAATTAAACCCAGCGAATCATCCCTTCTGTCTTGGCAACCCCCAGGCATAAATGCAGCCAAGTGTGGTAGCTCTTTGGCTTAAAGGGTCATTTTGGCCAAATTTGCCAAAATATTAGGGTTTAGGAAATTAAACAAATAGAATATTTGCATGACACAAAGCTTCTCACGGTATGATCAACTTATTTTCAATGGCCAAGGTGGGAAAAACATTTAAAGATAATAAAGTATCTAAGATAGTCAGAATGGCATTAAACCCTTTTGCTGCAAGCAATCAGTAAATAACCGATGTGCAGCTTTTGAAGCACAGCAGCACTCCACTACACGAGGGCAAAGCTTTCTGCGACATACCCGCAGGGGGTTGCCATCTTCTCAAGACCCCAACGGTTCAAGCAGGTTCTCCCAGCTTGCTCCGACAGCCTGCTGCTTCATGTGCCTCGCCTCCCAGACCGTCATCCCATTTCAAAAAGGCGACGGTAAACTGTGTTTTGCAGTGCCAGATAATTTTCTGATACTGTCTCAGGGCCCTGGTTCTCAAGAGACTCGCTACACATGCGCTTAACTTCAATGTGACTTGATCTAATGGAGCTAGTCTGCAGCACGAACACTGGTGTGTGCCCGTAAGTCTTTTCAGGGGGCACCGCTGCTCGCCAGCGTGCTTCTACTCACTCTGGGTTTCCACACACGTATCAAAAATATGTAACAACACTTCCAAAGCTGAGCATTGAATTTTAGAAATAATAAGGTTACAAAAGTTCAAAACCATCTATGACAGACTAGAAAGTGTCCTATAGGAAAAACACTTTTAGGCTATCATGTCCATAGCTATCTTAAAGAAAACTTCCCTTCAAAAACCAGAAAAATCAATCTTGCAATGATTATTAAAATATTATCATTTAATAATATTCCATATTCCTGCAATATAATGCAGATAAATAATGATTTACAAATACAAAACTCAGCACGTGTTCTCAAAACCTGACTCTGCAAGCAGGCAGGACAAGGGATTTTGTGCTAGTCTACCTTTTTTCCCCTCCTGTATTTAAAAAATAGAGATAGCAAATTTCTTTGAACTTACATAATCCTGCCCTGTTATTTTCCAGAGGGCTAAGCTGGCCTTTTAAATTCTTTAAGCTTGGCATTGTATGAAAGCAGATATCAAATATTCAGAGCTCAATTTAGAAAGATAATTTTTCTGGGGCTGAGCCTTTCTGAAGAGCTTCCTGCAGAGCTCCACACAATGCCTCAGACAGCCATTCCCACCAGGCTGAGGTCACTCGCCCTTGCCAAGCCGTGTTTTAGGAGGTGTTGGGCCAAAGGGAGGTGCAGGCCTGACAGAAAGGTGAGAAGTGTACAGGGTATGAGGTGCCAGAGAAGCCGACTGTTGTGAACGACAACAATTTGTGAATATTAACCTGTTTTGCACAATGAGTGGTTGAGAACCGTGTCTTCTTCGCATGCAGAAAACTACAGTATCACCTTCCTAGTCCTCTGTGGCCGCCCTTTAACAAAATCCACCTCTTTGGGTCAACATCTGAGTTCACCAAAGCCAATGAAGAGATGCCCCTCTTCAATCAACTGGGTTGTACATAGGACCTCTGTGAAACGCATCCCCAGCCAGTGGCAAAGCACAAGGCTGAAGCACCCGCAGCTGCTGGATTTCATTTTACCCAGTATTTCTAGAGTAGCCAGGACAGGTAGCCATGGCCATCTGGCTTTAACACAGCGCTGCAGGACCTTCTCCTTCACGCAGACTGGATGCGCTTGAGGCAGGAGAAGGTTTCCTCCTTCCTCCCCGAGCCTTGCCAGATCACTCATAGGTACAGAGGGGCTGCTTGGGTTAGTCAATGCCTGCCATAAGGCAGCAGCTTTCCAATCAGGGCTTTGAATCTAGTTGCTTTCTTGGAATCCTACCAAGTCTCTAGTATTTCCATGCTGTCTCCCAGCTGGCTCCTTGGTCTTCTAGATGAAGGAGCTGGTGCAGAAAGTGAAGGGAACCCACCGGTCCCAGCGTGGGCACTGGGAGTCCAGTCCTACCTTCCAGGCCAGCAAAATCATAAAGCAGTAAGAAATACAACGTTTGGCTCTTCACGCAGAAGGAAATGATCTGTAGGGTACTGCTGTGTTTGCAATACCCTTGGCTGAAGAGCAATACCGGGTTTTATTATTTACAAACCCTCCAGCCTTTTGTGGCTACCGGTTTTGCTGCAGCTCCGCAGGTGGGATCTCAGGCTGCTGAGGCACCAGCACCTTGGCTAAGCCAGCGGGAGGTCTTAGGCGCTGGACCAGGGGGATGCGCCCCCTGAACAGGACTACACCACTTGGATGCAGGAAGCCATCGGCTCCACACAGCTCCTCCTCTCACCCCCCACACAGCCAAGCACAGGCTGTTTGCAAACCCCACCATCCCTGGGATAGTCGATCATCCCTCAGCGCAGCTCCTCCCTGCCTATCCCTGCACAAGGCAGACGGGAGGAGAGCTCGGGCTAACAGACACCACGTACTCGGCTGGTGTTGTTAGGGCTGATGTTGAGTAGCTAGCTGCTTTGATCCCTCCATCACAAAATTAAACCACATTCCTGCCAAGGCACGTCCTGCCATTCTCCTGAGCTGGCTGTTCAAAAGGGGCTCCTCAGACACGCTTTCTGCTTCAGACATTCATCTTTGTCGGTTCAAATCACCTACTTATCCTAGCTGTTAGCAAGGAACTGATTTTGGGAAAGCTAATATAGGCAGGCTAGAGGCATTGCTTACCCCAAGCCCACTGTAAAATCAGAAAATACCAAAAGCATGCGGCAAACTCAGACAAAACGCCACCCCTCTGACTTCACGTACTATGTAGGTAGGAAGATGTCCTATTTTGTGCTGCATGGTTTTCCATAAAGTTAGGAAGCCCAACTAGCACAGAGGGTTTTAAGAGCTTAAATGTATTATGACAGTTGTATTAGATATATTTTTAAATACCTTTTCCAGTGCTTCTCTATCGACCAGCTCCTGCACAGCCAAAAGCTTGATACTGTAAGAAAAAACAGAGAGAAAAAAAGAATGAATCACTCCATTGCAAGCATTACAGAAACACAAGTAACAGCAGAACTAAAGCTCTCTATCTTCTCACTTCACAAACGAGTCTATAGAGGTACAGGTACAAAAAGTGCTCAGGGTGTAATAAACCAAAGCAAGAGAGAACCAGTGTTACTTTGTTTGCTTTGAATTAGCTGTCCCCAAAAGATTTTCTGGTTTCCGACTTACAAGCATATCTGAATTCACATTACAGAGAAACTGCATTAATCATTACATTTTTAATACCCCAAATTAACACTGAAGGATCTTCTGAACGGCAAACACAGAGAAAGACTCTAAACATTTCTATCGTTTTTAGTCAGCTTTGTTCTTCAGCATCAACAGGTTTCTATGAGTCCCACGACAGTCATTCCCAGGGATTTACAATATTATGTATTAGGTACAGTAACTAAGACAACCCAGCTCAAGAAAGTTGAGGGAGGTATGAGGGAAATGTGCATAACTGTTTGGAAGCAGGGTAAAGAGATAATCCATAATTATTATTCTTGTAATGCCATTTGCTAATCAGAACCAAATTTCTTCACCTACTGAATCTTTTCTAAGTTTACCTCTAGGGGCTAAATCCTGCACACTGAATTTCGTTCACTTCAACAAGGTTAAGAGAGTTACTCAAGCAGGATTTTGCCCTGTAAGACAGGTAAAATCTCAGCTAAATCAAGGTATATAAGAGAACCTTGTACAACATCTATACTTTCATAATCAGTTTAATGAGTAATTAGAAATTATCCATCCTCCTTCAACTTCAGTTACTTGTACACGTCCCCATGTAGTGCAAAAGCTCAATCCTTTCCACACTAAGGAATTTCAGGAAAAGATCTTGTTGCATCCCTACCAAGCTGCAGGGCTCACAGGACAGATATGAGCCTGAAAAGTATTGGCAAAGCATTGCCAGCAGGTCGAAGGAGGTGATCCTTCCCCTCTGTGCAGCACTGGTGAGGCCACACCTCACACCTCCCCATCCCTGGGCACTCACCATCAATGGTCCACAGCAGCTGCCTTGGCCAGAGAGCACTTACGGAGCCGGGCATCTACTTTAGGATGGCACAGTTATGATTCAGCCCCCCTAAACTTTAGCTCTCTACAGCTTTCGTGCCCAATCAAAGCTAACGTTTAAATTTGCTGTATGGTCAATGAAATGAGAGAGGAACCTCACTTCCCCAGGGCAGTTCAACCCACCTCTCCTGGCATCATCCCTCCGACTGCTCACCTTCCTTACCCAGTCTTAAAACCAGTTGCTTAATATATTATCCTTGGACTCCAGAGGATAAATTCCTTTACCCAGGGATACAAAAACATTTGCATGGCAGTGGAAGAATCAAGAAGTGCATACAAATATTGTTTAAATGACTCTCACAAATCTGTAGACAGACACAGCAAAGAACCAGTATATTTAAAAGCTCATATGAAGACTGTGCAAATAGTTGACATAGAAGTCTGCCAAAGGATATAATTTTCCATGTACTACAAGGAGTTTTATTAGCCTTTCAAAACCTCAGAGCAAAATCATGGACATCTTATACGTTAATTATGTACGTCTATCCTGTAACAGGAGCTGGCAAAACATAGCTTTAACCCTGTCCTTCTACTGTGTTACAGTGCTTTCCACAACAGGTATTCACAGCCTAACCCCTGAACAGGAATGTGCTTTCACTTTAATGTACTTCTAGTTTTCAGATGTCTTCAAAGCATCATAAAAAGCTATATCCAATGAATTATAAAACAGCCCCAGACCATACATTTCCAGTCTGTAGAGGCTATTATTACTAAGACAGAGAGGGTGGAGATGGTTCAGAAAACGATGAGATAATCAGGAAAAAGAAAAAGGTATTCCATTAAAGCCCAACCACTACAGCAGCAGGGGGCACATGATTTTCTGTTACGTTTGGTGAACACACTAGGCTGCACAAAAGCATTCAGCTGAACTGGAAGGTACTTAGGGAAAGTACAAAGCCAATACAAGGTATTTTTTAACATAATTTTCCTTGCAGTTCAGCCAGGAAGCAAAATAAAAATGGGATGGGCACTGAGCAAAGAAGGCACCCCCATTTAAAAAACACTGCAATGTTGTGTCCAACCCTGAACTTCAGAAGGAGCCTAGGCTCATGCATCTTGGAGAACAAAGTCCAATAGCATAGGCAGTAGCAATGCAGCCACGACCAAGACCTGCCTCTGAATTCAGGACTCGCCTCTTGGTTTTGGATGATGCGCCTCTGTTGCAGTGCACTTCGGAAAAAACACAGGATGGGTGAGAGGGAGGTAGTCTAACACGCATGTGGAGGCATCCAGGATGCTCACAGCCAGTTGGGCTGCTGCAAAGATTGCTTCAAGTCCATGCGTATGTAGTAAAATCTAACATTTTGCCATTCCCTTCTGCAAGCTGTACAACAATGTGGTTTTTGTCATGCAAATTACTTTTGTCTTTTTCCTTTTGAATCCAGAGACTTTTCAGTCACTTAATCATCAAAAGGTAGAATTTATCAATCAAGGCTGCTGATACTTCTACCAATTGACTGATTTATTTCTAGAACATTAATTCTGGATTATCTGACACTCAATAGCTGCAGAAGAAAGACATAGACAGTGCCAAATGCAAGTACTGTTTTCATTAGAGATCATCATCTTATTGTACAAACCTACCCTCCTTCCCATTTACACTAATAAAGCCCCACAAGATCTCCTTCAGCTGGTATGCTTTTATTTAAAACAAAGTAGACTGAGTTACACAGAAGCAAGTAATAAAACAGGGAGCAGGAATCTTTTTACTTTATCTCATTATATTTACAGGGATGCTGTACTGTCGTTCAGAGGTAAAGAACCCATACAAAATGTTTATGTCCTGCAGAGATAACTGCATAGGCAGGGCCAGAAGCAAATTGGTATTCAATGTTCTTAAATGATTTGCAACAACATTGGTTTGACTCTTGGTGAGAAAAAGACTTCCCTCTACTGTTATAAATTTACAGAGATCAATGTTTGCCCAGTATTTTACTCTTTTCTGCTCAGGTGACACCATTTTTTTTTTCTGGGTCAAAAGGAATCAGCAAAGGCAAATATCAGTCTTCATACAACCAGCTGCAAGATGCTTCTTTCCTTGAAGCAGCATCATTGACGCTGTCCATTGGATTACAGTCCCCTATCTGGAAAATTGCTCGATAGCCAGTTATTTACTGCTATTTCTTCCAGCAATTCCAAGCAACATTTATACGTGTTACTTTATGCAACATCGACTTGGAAATGCAGCTTCTTTCAACGCTGCTGCTTTGGGGGTTTGATGCTTCAAAAATAAATCAGGCTGTTTGTTTAGGCACTACATCAGCAATCCTACAAACACTGAAAGCAGCTCATAACTATGAATGCTGTTTGTAGGTTATGTGTTTGCCAAGGATTTCAGAGTAGATGGGAATATAGCTACTCAGTAACTGAGAGGGAAGAAAAAAATCTCTAATAAAGCAGAAATGCAAAGAGAGTTACCAAAAGCCAATGCTGAAGCCCAAGGTCTTGCTGTCTACAACACAACACTTATGTACTCTGTTTATATACTGCGGTGTCATTTCTTTCATCCTCACCTGCTGTACATGAACACTAACTCATGAATAAAGTTGTAGAAAAACATATTTTCTGAAGAAACCTTTTGGTTACTGGAGCACCTGCTCTAATCTACCAGCTTTAAAACATACTGGTAATAAATCTGTATTGCAAGTAACTATATCGACTTGATGAAAATGGCCCTGGTTGTATTCAAAACCACATTAAAAATACTGACTCAATTACTTATGTGATCTATTTTTAAAAAAACTATTGAAATTAATATCCTGGCACCCAGACACACTCAAAATACTTGAAAACATGCAGTGATCAGGTTGAAGGACTCTCCTCCAGCAGTAAAAATATGCAAACATGATGTGTGGTGAAAGAAACACATGACTCCCTCTTTTTTTGGCCGGGGGTGACGCACGGCGTCCTCCTCTAAGAGAATTCCTTTTGGTTTCCAGAAGATGAGTCACGGTGCTGAGCAAAAGCCTAGAGCTACAGCACATTTCTACTCCTCAGGGTACCATTGCAATCCTTTCCTCAAAGTCTTCTTACTTAAAAACATGCAGCATTGGGTTCCTCTCTCTAATCCCACATACCCAGGAATAATTTAAGCCCTTTTAGCAACCTTTTGCAATACTGCAAACTTCCCTTGCTGGTTGGTCCATTCCTACTCACCACGAGCCATCATCGAGTTTTATTTGCATTGAGTTTCACTTCCCAGCTTGAGTTCGCAGTGCCCACAAAATCCCGTCTGCTCTTGCAACAGGGGATGTCAGGGCCTTCCTAAGAACTACTGCAGGGTCACCTAAGAACTACTGCAGGGACACCTGCCTGCGAACCTACGGCTCTGCAGCAAGGCAGATGGGATAGACAGAAACTGCTGCGCAAGGCAGATCCAAGATCCACCCATGCAGAATGCACCTTGAGGTCTTCACCTGAGGAAGAGAAGCTGCTTCCCCCAAAACCAGCTTGAAGGGTGCTCTAGAATAGGGGTAGAGAGGATTTAGGATTACAGCCAGTTTCTGGACCACCCTTGCACAGCACTGGACTTGCAGCCACTATGGACACATATCTCTTGGCTGCCACTGTCAAGGGAGAAGGTCTCCAGAGCAGAGTCCTGCATCAACAAGCACAGCGACCTGCATCTGCTGAGCTGACCCTGGAGTAGAGCTGAGGTTCCCATTCAGTGCAGAACCTGGTAATTTTGGGAAAAAGGGAAAGAGGAGGAAAACATGAAGCATTAAGTTTGGTGATCAGTGAGTCAGCAAAGCGTTTAAGCAAACACTTGGCCTCACGACAGTGTCCTGCAGAAGGGGCCAGGTGCTGTGATGGAGGGCGGCTGCGAAGGTAGAGCAGCAAGATCCCAGCTGGAAGCTGGCACTCCTGGTGCGGGCTCCTTAGCTCTCCACACCTTGTTAGCCTGCAAACAGCTGGTGCATGGTGAGTATCCAGGCATGCCAGCACAGCCAGATTTGCTACCCTTTTGCTTCTCCTTCCTGGCAGCCAGCCTCCCTCCTCAGCCTGGAAGAGCAGAGCTCCCTGGACAGCCAGCGCTGCCTATCTCCTGCCTGCGGGTCATTATGGTACGTGGCTCATAGCCAGCCTTCACCGACCCAGGTTTGTTACCCAGCAGCAACGTGAACTGAGTATTGGTCTCCATTTACTCCACAAGCTTATACGTCTTTTCTTGGGGCCTGAGTTTTCCCAAAAGCCTCAGGCTTTCTATTAGTCAGTGCATAAGCCTGACTGAAGTTAACAACATGAAGAAATACCATTTGACTTCCCTTAATTTTCTGGCTGCTTCTTCAGCACACAGCTGTACCGAATCACACTTCGGCTAGACTCACAGACATTATTATAAATAGCCTGTGCAAAACCCACTCAACCCCAAACTGTTATTTTCAGCATCATTAAATCATTCCCTCCTCCCTCCCTTTCGGCCCCTAAACTTTTCCCCTTTGTTCTTGAGATAAGATTCCATAGCCATGTTACAGCCCACGGTGAAGTTTTATGGATGACTTACATATCCAAGAGTAGAGCGCAGATGCACGTAACAGAAGTGCACCCAGCTCACGTTGGGATTAATTAACATAAAAGAAGAGGACAAAATCCCTTGGGTCATCAAATTTGTATGCTACAATTGTATTTGCGTATCTACACAAACTGACCTCACTCATAAATCAGTTCTGCCCTACAAGATGGGCATGAAACACGAGAGTTGGAAGAAAAAAAGCCAAAAAAAAAAAAAAATGCAGCTGAGCTGTGCTAATGGCCCCTGGTACCTGGGAGGGAGCGCTCCCCATCATCCACCCACTCTCCCCACGCCTGACCTCAGTTCCCAGCTCCCCTGCCACAAGGGCACGCTCCGTTTCATCACCCTTCGCATCGCAGCCCGCAGCCCCAGTTTTTCCTTTGGTGTTTGCCAGATGGCAGGGTGAGTAACAGTAAGGATGGGGAAGCGGCCGTCGCAGGTACGCGTTCACTGCGAGGGCTGTGAGACGTCCTCGCTGCAGCCAGCTGTTGACAGCCTGACATTAAGGGCTGTGATTAACTGTTTTCTAATTGTTTTAAGTGCAGGCAGAAACTTAGGCACCAAGCACGTGCTGCTTCGGGAAGTACGTGGAGGGTGGGGAAAGATAACAGCCAAAAAGTGACAAACACAGAAAAACATAAATCTTGCTGCTTAAGCAAATGGGGGGGTTGGGGTACTTAGGGTGGGTTTTTTGGTGGGTTTGTTTTTTTTTTTTTATTTGGTTGTTTGTTTTAAATATAAAGCTGCTGCTGATATATCTGGAGTTGTCCCTTGCCGCTAATGTCTAATGAGACCCAAGGCTTGGTTTCTTGACTTTGCCCGCCCCGGTGATGATTACCTTGAACAAAGGCAGGTGAAAGAATGGCGGGCTCCCACCCACAGCACAGTGGACTACACTTAACACGGTGAGATGACTGAGGAGCAAGTCTCTGAGCACCCGCTCAAGCTTCAGCCCTAGGGGGCTGCAGAGCAATCTGTGCTGCTCCCTCCTCCGGGCTGCCCACACCAACTGGGACAATGGGTGACCTAAATGGGGTGCCTCTGCTGTGAGGGAGTAACCTTTAAGATGTTCATCAATGCATGCACTGTGAAAAGCCATCTCATTTTTACTGACATAGCCCATTTACAAAGTTTTCTTTCCCCCCAAAACCCTGTTCACTCAAACCCCAGTAAAAACAAAAGCAGACGGAAGAAAGAAAAAAAGCGTGCTTAATGACTTTCAGCCTCATAAACTTCCTCCGTCTACCCCTACGAAGCCTGACAAGGAAATAAAATTGGTTTCTCCTTTTCCACTAAAAGCATCTGTGTCTTCTCAATTACTCCTTAAATGGAAGGAAAAATCGCGTCCGCTGCCACGTCTTAACGGCTGCTGGAAGCCACTGGAGTGCTTATGAAGTAAGCTGATGGGTTTGGATGGGAATACCATGCCATATTGCTTTGGGACTAGCTGCCAGCTAATGACATAACAAAATGATTTGGTAGATTCTCAGGAAAAATATATGTACAGTAAGCAGAAATTAGGGTAAAACCAGGGAGCTGCATTTCCTTTAAAAATATATATATATTTATATTTACTTTCTCTATATATCTATATTATAATAGTGTGTATTTATATAAATACATTATATATACTTATATATTAAATAGCTATTATAAATTTTATAAACATTTTTATATATAAAAATTTATTTAGGGCTACTTTTTTGCAGTTTCCTAGATCGGATGAAAGCAGCTGTTCTTCGATGTCTAGCCATCATTGATTTGCCTGCAGAATGGTTTGAAACCAAAAAGCAGATGAAGGCTCTGCAGCTGGGAAAGGAACCAGGAATAAATGGAAGGAGCAGAGAAGTTGAAATCCATCAAGCAAATTGGCAGTGTAGCACAGGCCGGACAAACACTGTTCCCCCGATGTTTGCATTTGCGGATCCTATTACATTATGTGAGTGATTGGAGTATTTGTCATGGGGAGAAAGGGAACTGTAATGGAACTGAAAGGGGGAAAACATGAATTATGGATGGTTACTACTGAGAGGTGAAGGGGGGAAACAGCAGCATCACCCAAGCTAACAGGCAGGAGGCCACTGAAATAGTTCACTCCTTTCTTTTTCCATTTCAGCAGTTCCCTGGGTCCAGGGATGCTCTCTCAATCCTCTCTCACACACAGTTCTCTCCTTGCTATTCTCTTTCCCACATCAGTGGCAAAGCCATCATTTTGCAGGACCTATGAACTTGGCATCGAGGGTCTGATTTATGTTCAACTGACGCTGTGGTTTCAGCACAGCTACATCACTGCAGGGACAGAACAATGATTCATAAACCCTGGACTCTGTGCATTCCCACTTGCATGAGTGCAAAAAGGGAGGTTGCAAGAACAGCAGACTTTTTCCTAGCACTCTAGAAGGGAGTAAGACATGCTCACCAAAAGACCCAAACCACAAACACTAGCAGAAAGCATGAATGCCCACATAGAACGAGACCTGGAAGCCTTCTTGACCTCCTCCTTGGGAACACCCATTCCAAGCTCTTTCCAAAGGGATGAAATCCATGTTCGTGTGCATACGGACATTTCCTACATCAGTAAGCAGAGCAGGTCATGCACAGTGAAGTTAAGAGAGGAGCTGCTCAAAACTCCAAGACTCTCTGCAACTTTAAAGAAAGATCATTCTTTTCTTGTCCATCTACCCAGGAAAGGTGTCTCCTGAGTTGTGAAGCATCGATGCTCGACCGGACGCTTCTGCAAATTCTGGGGGTTTCTATCATAGAGAGGATTAAGAGCAGCAGGGAAGCATCCTATTTTCCTCCTCCTCCACATAGCGGATCACGTCTCAGGCCTAATCCTTTCCTTTTTCAGCTAAGGGGGAAGGAGACTGGACATCGTCTACTCATTTCCACTTGCATAAAGTCTCCCTTTCTGAAGATTCCCTCAAACTTTAAAACCAGAGGAAGTGCAGAAGGAGCATCCTTTCGGGTGCATGCAGCATGCATGTGCACATAAATACTCTCCTTTCATTCGTTATTATGTTCATACAGATGTGCTATCCCATTTCAATTTAGGGTGCAGAGTACTGAAGACACGAGCCCAGAGCTAACTGCACTTTCTAGAAACGCTTTGCTTGCTAAGTTATAGGCCATCCCGTGGCCTTTTCTTTTGCCGTCCTCTTATTCTTCTTTCCTATCCTTCTCCAACTCTCTCTCTGCAAACTGGTGCAATGCCAAGAGAGTGGCAGCAGTTAGAAAAGTAAGCAGCATGGAAGACTTCCAAGGTCCTCAGAAAAAATGCTGAGGGCTGAGATACATATTAAGGGCTGAGATACATTGCACTTGATTGAACAGAACCAAAGCTGATTCCTGAGAGGCAAAGGTTAATTAGACAAATGGCTCAGAAGGATCAATCTGTTCTAACTCATTATTTGTTGATTTTTTTTTTTAAATTTTAAAAGAGAGTTTAAAATAGACTAGGCAGCTGAAAATAACCCCCAAATTCCCAAACGCATGAGATAAAACCACAGAAGGCCTGAGACTGCCAGTAACATAACGATTACAGAGTAGTAGCCTAATGAATAAAGAACAAGCAAGGCAAATACCTATATTAAATTATATTGAACACAGCAATCTTGTACTGCATATATCTACTAAGGGAGGCCACGTACAGACAGTGGCAATGCAGCTTAACTTCCAACATCATTCAAAACTTGGGGTGGCAATCCCAGAGGCTTCTCTGTCACCACTTCCACCTACTCCTTCACTGATTACTCCTGTGCCAAAGCCTTCACTACATGGTGATTCCGGCAGCAGAAGAGAATACTACTGCAAGTAGGGGATGGGGGAGAGGGGAATAATCTTATGACAGTTATATTTACTCACAAAAAACCACAAAAGTTGTTTCAACTCACTTCCGACAGACAGCAAACCAAAAACAGTTGCTCATATTAAAAAAAGGGGGGAGGTGGCTTTTAGTTTCATTTATATAGTGATAAAATGTATTCTCCTTCTTCCGTATTGCATTTCTTACTGTATTTAGCTAAGAGTAATAATGTCTCCCTTCAAACCAGTTCACTTTATGTCCAACGGTTTTGAAATAGGGAAAACGCTCTGTATAATGTTCACAGTCTTAGGGGTTTTTTTATTTTTTCATTTCTCAAAGGATGCCTGTTTCCTTATAATTCTGCAGGAAGAGAGAGGCTTACAAAGGGTGTTGTGTTTGCAGCAACATTGATTACTTCTGAGTCATTGAAACTGGACATGGGCAAGTTATTTAACTTGCACTGAATTATTCAAATCTGTCCAACATAGGAGGAGACCAAGACTGAAAACAAAAATTTAGAAGCTCATAAAAATCAAAGGTGACTTAGAGCTTCCAAATATAGGCATTATGTTATAGTGTAAGTGGTCTCTGGCATTTGGCTCTTTTTCCGGATTTTCTGAATCATTCCCTGCTGGGGTAGAGCTGCTTAGTTCCAGAAATGGCACCTTTTCCAATCCAACCCGGGCCTACTGCAGCAATGGAAAACCTGAGTAGTCCCTAACTAAATCAAATGGGCATGTTCGGGAAAGGCCACACCACTGCGCTATTGTTCTGCCATGAAGAACAAAGCTACCAATAAAATTATGGGGGTTTGGGATGCAAAGCGATTAATAGGGACTCTACCTGAAGAATTTACCTCTGTGTCCCTGCAAAACAGACTTGAACTTGGGAAGCCATAAAATGCTGTTTGAAATAGTTTGCACCCCCTTTCTCCATCAGGTATGTGAACCATATGCTATCAAGCTCATACGTGAAAGCTCCTCATGTCCCCTTATTCGTTCTCAGATACTTAATGCATTATTACCTTGTCATACATGCACATCCTCCTCTCAGACAAATGGGTTTGCCCAGTTAAAAACCTTACAAAGGACTACAGTGAAAGCCAGTTCATTTTATTAAATACAGGCCCAAGAACAAAGCTGCAGTTTGGTGGCAGGAGAACCACAATCAGCTGGTGGCATCTGAGTGCCGGTAAAAATTAGCCTGGCATTATGCAAAGAATATTGCAGCTTCCTGGCTGAATCTGGATACAGAACTTCAAAGTCTTTTATAGTATGCTCTTAACAAAGAGATTGACCCTCAAAAGTTGGCTCCTACTTCGAAGAGGCTGGCGGAGTGCCACAGCAATTGTGTGTTTCGTACTAGCATCTTCTGCAGAAGACTTCATGCCAAAGTGGAATTGTTTCAACGGTGGAGGAGGCCGGACACTGGGGATTAAAACAGGAGAACGTACACAAGAGGTGCTCAGAGAGACGCTATGAAATCGCTAAGGAGAGGCAGTGTAATGAGGGGAAAGGAGCACTACAGAAATCAAGACCGGTGCTTTGGTCAAGTGTACTTTCCTCTACGGCTTTCACGAGCAGCTTATGTTGTCTTACAAATTCAAAGCCATTTCAACAGAAAGGATAAATCGAAGTGCATCATTACAACAGGTAGAGAATAAAGCAGAAACCACATTAGCAGACAGCCCCTATGTTTTAAGGAATTCCCACTGCGTGGCTAAAAGCCAGCCCAACCGTGTTTCTAGAGTGGAGCTCAGGAAGCTGGTGACAAGACCTCGATGCTGCAGTGCCCTGCAAGAGCAAGGGGCAGGCATCAAAGGATGAAGAAAAGACTTTGCCAAGGTAACTGAGGCCCTGTCACCATGAGGGGGGGGGGAAAGAGGGGTTTGACAAGGTAACATTCCTACATTACTACTCCAGCAAAAGTCTCCAGCACAGGCCTAGCCTAACACTATCAAGTTTGCACATCAACAGAGCTGAGTGCGTCAGTCAGCACAGCCATCTACTGCACCACAAACAGGAATGACGGCAGGATCCACTCTCTTTATAGCATCTGTGCCATATGGTGAAGGAAAGGCCACAGTAGATGAGACTTCCTCAGAACTGTCACTTGGCTAGCCCACTTCAAGATTACAGACAACAGAACAATTTGGTACCCAAGCTTTGAAGGAATACGAACATACATCCATCCTCCTAAAACTGAGGTCAATTGCACATTCCAAAATGCGAAGTAAAGAACTGGAAAACTGTGAAAAGAAGTGGGCCAGAGGGAGCAGAGGCAGAAAACCCGAGTTTCGCATACCAGCGAAGATGGCAGTCCTCCGTCTTGCATGAACCCAAACCTTTAGCTGTCAGAAATGCCACTGAAGACAACTGAGTAAGACTACTCACAAGTGGAGTTGATGTCAAGCCATAAAGAATTTTGTTTATGCTGGTGCTACACTGCTAGGTCACCAGAAATGCAAAGCATATTGTAGTCAGAAAATAACAATCAGCCAATACTGAGGTCACATTTGCAAGAGCCCACAGAAAGCATAAATCAGATAAGAAAACCACCAGTCGTGTAAGTGTAAGAAGTTAAAAGTCTCCTTTCCAAGAGCTAAATACAAAATATCCTACCAGCTTCATCTACAACATCACATGATACTGCATTAGAATAGGGAATTTAGCCTATGGGACATTTGGAGTGCCATTTATATAACTTCAACCCAAATAGCAGACCAGACAGTCTTTCTATCAGTCAGGTTGTTTTTTACTTTAATAATGACTTTGAAGTGTGATAGGGGCTACATGAAGCTTAAGCCTCCGGTTAGCCAAAGAACACAACCTCCTACAGCCTTTGCTCTGACTATCAGAGTAGCATGGAAAGGTTTTGATTTAAAACTCCAGGGGATGCATCACATAGTTGCAACTCTAATCCGGGAGAGAACGTAATCCTTCCTCAATTCTCAAAGTCAGAAAAACTGGCTGAATCGGCACTCTCCCAGCCAGCTGCTGTCCTCGAACCAGCCTCTGCTCTGTCTGCTAGCAGAGTTTTCCAGCAGAGCTATACTAAGCAGAAGGGACAGACCACTCAAAAAGAAAGTATGCAACATAGATGTATAGCAGAACAGACTACAGCCTGCTACCAGTCACTTTTTCTACTGCATCCCAGAAAATTCCTAGAGACCGTGTGTGGTAAAGAGAAGAATCCTCCATCAACCAGATCCCAGGTATCTGTCTCCAGGAGCACTACAGAACCACACAGCAACGTTGGTCAAAAGAGACCGTCTGATGCAACAACCCCCTCAACACGGGACTACCATGAGGTCAGCTGTGGCTTCACCCAGCTGAGTCTTGAAAACCTCCAAAACACTAAGACTCCATGGCCTCGAGACAACTTCCAGTGCTGCACCAACTTCTGAGCGAGGAAGCTTCTTCTAGCATCTGTTCTGAAGATCCCAAAGTAGCCAACTGCCCACTTGTACTAAAGCAAGGGGTTATTTTACCTGCAGTGCTGGGGTTGTTGTTGAACTTCATAAGGCTTCTGTTGACCCAGCTGAGTTTCTCCAGGATCTTCTGGATTGAGGGGCTACCATCTGCTATGGCAGCCACTCCCCCAAATATATGTACTGTTACAGTGCATAACAACTTATTACCCATCATAAAGGATAATTACCCTGTGTAGCAAATACATGCTACCACAATGGTCTTTGTTGACATAGAAATAGGTTTATCTGACTAGACAGATGGGTCAAGTAATGTTTTCTTTTTCGTGCCCCAACAATGGCCTATGCCAGGTTCTTCAGAGGACAGAACGAGACACACAGTAAAGAAGCCAAACAGCTTCTCTGCTTTCCCCCCCACTCTCATCTCACATAACAGGATGTCGCCACTGTCCGTATAATTGTCCCACTTGGTGGTTCCCAAGCTTTCTGAGCTGCAAGCTGCTGTCAAGATTGAAGCTGCTCTTCATGGAAGATTACACACCGTTGTGAAACTTTTGACCAAAAGACACTACAGAAGGGATATCTCACCCACCATGAAACCACAATCATGTCAGTCACACCTCAGGAATGGGGGAGGCGGGAAGCAACTAATCCTTTATTTGAGCTTCTGTTGAGCTCCTAACCAGCGTGGCATTTTCCGGCATGGGCTTATTAAAGTGCCATGTTAACAGCTCCCTTGAAGCAAGCACAGCAGACTGTTTTCCGCTTGTTCTAATATGCACTTAGAAAATAGCACGGTTGAGTTAGTTTACATTCACTTATCACAGTAGCCTTTCTGTTCTAGTATCTCATGACTTTGAGATCAGAATGAACCTCATCAGTTAAGGAACCTCATTAAAATGACCTATTTCTTCTACAGAAGAGGAGAAATCTTAAGTTTATATCATGGAAGATAGCACGGGAAGTTTTAAATTGTGGAATAACAAGTTTCAAATCAAATCAAAAGTGTCGTATGGGTACATACACAGAAGCTTATGTCGCTAGCAATAATGGGTGCTGTTACAAAGGCGGATTAACCATCTTTCAATTAATGACTGCAAAAAAGCCTGTGTACAACGGGACACACAGTAAACGCTTCCCTGCAGCTGAGTACTGTACACAGGAGCAAGTCGTGACTTCCCACTTATTTATTACAAATACAACCGCTGCATTTGTCAGAATAATAAAACAACAACAACAAAAAAGAAATACACCGCAGTGTCAGCCTCCAAGTGCTCCGATATGATAAGGAATCACGCAACATGACTGGACCTCATCAGGTGGAGCAGCATCACGCTGAAACACAACAGCACTGCCCAGGCACCCTGCTCCCAGTGCCAGCACCGCAGCCGTGCCGGCTGCATCCACCCTCCCGGGATGGCTGCGTGGCAGAATTCTGTCTCCCCCGACGGGCAGCAACGCTGACCAGACACCAGAGGTGACCACATGGTGGACCTTTCTCCACGCCACGTCCCCACCACACAGCAGCTCTCCTGCCTGTGTATTTTAAAATTGGGGTCTTCATACACTATTCCCTGCGGACCTCCACATGGTTTACAAAGGTGGCAAGCGGCGCTGCCCCCAACATGTACAGCCAGGGCATAGTCTGGCTTTCTCTCGCAACTGCAGATAAAGTGGTTTGAGCAGTCATCGCTCCCGCTCAGCAAGCCGCATTCAGCAGCTGTTCAAGCGAAGCCAATTTACCTGGCAGATAAGAAGCTCCCAGATTAACCTGGATCAGCTCCGGGTGCTGAGAAAGGGTAGCAAGCAGCTAGTGGGAGGATCTCAGAAACACGTGCTTCTTAAGCGGCGATGCCTGAAGCTGCAGAGAAGTGACAACACTTGTCCAACATCACATCAGAGATGGAGATGGGAAAGAGCCATGGTGGCTGCAGTCCCAGGCCATAGCTTTGTTCTCTTAGACCACCTCACTTTTTAATGCCTCATTTAGAAATTTTACAGTGCATGAAAGCATACACATTATATAAGTAGTAATTATATGGTGTACATGGCTCCTAATTCAGCCTTAAGGAAACCATTAATGCATTATTCATTACTTCAGCATACTGGTTTAAGACATGCTGTCTTAAACCTGCTAGTATGTGCTAAGCTCTAAAGCAAGGTTTAAGGTCTAAAGCAAGGAGGACTTGTCATATTTGCTTCACCAGATGCCTAACAGGGGACAATAAGTGTGACTGTGCTGTGGACAGCTCTGTCACCAAAGGTTTTCCTTTAGAGAGGACACAGGTAAACTTAAAAGCAAAACGCAAAATCCTTCTGATTTTAAAAGGCTGTGAGCTTGTTGGGGATTTAAAAAAAAAAGTAAAAAAAAAAATTTTTTTAAAGCCTTTCAAAGAGCCATGAAAAGGAGATTTTGTTAAACACGTGCTTCTCGCTGTCTTCTTATTTGTGCTACACGGCGTGAGTAGGGCAAAGATCTAAGGTGCTTTGCCTGTGAGTGGACGCAGCCTGCCATGAGCTGCGGGCAGCATGACCTCCCTGAACTGAAGTAACCCTGCGCAGGCAGGGATCCAGCCAGACGTCTTAGGGGTTACTAGGATTCACGCTTAAAGAGGAGAAACACTGACTCTCTCTCTCTCGCTCTCTAATAAAAATAAAAATTGCCAAAGCCAGATGTCTCCACGTGCTTAAATTCAGTTGGATATTATGTGGTTGGGATTGCATGGCCACAGGATTTAATAAGAGGAAGTTCTCTTATCTCTCTTGGTTAGGCAAAAAACCCATGTCTTTTTTGCTTTATAGAGGAAAGAGAAAAATAGCACCCACCACACAGCCGCAGCCTCTGTGCTAGTGTGTGTGGGGGGGAAGTTCCTGAAGTTATGCAAGTCCTAGCAGTGTAAGAAAGGTTAATAGAGTTTATTGGACTTCTAATAGGGGATAACTCTAGCATTCCTTCACAGTCCATAAGCATCAAAAAGGTGATTTCATTTGTTTTCTTGTTTATTCCTCCATGGCTAAACTCAAGGCCTCTGCCTCCAAGCCCATTCTCTTTTCTGAGCCAACGACCAATTCCCCTCGCCCTTCGCCTTGGCTAAGCGGAGCGGTTTTATGCAGCTATAGGTAAGGGTACTGAAGCTCATAGACATGGCAACACATTCATTCCTCCAATGGGACTGATTTTGCTTTGCAATCTAGGTGGCCAGGATATCCAGAGAGAAGAAAAGCCTCCACACCTTCTCCTGCTGAAGGGGAGCCCACGGAGCGGCATCTCAGAACGTGCCTGTCCTCCCGCCTGGCTGGGTGCTCTCCTAGCGTGGTGCCAACCAGGCACCTGGGGCTTCCAGAACATGGCACCAACTTTGTCCTACAACAGACCTGCCTACGGCCCCTTGGATGCTCACCAATCTTTCAGTAGTTTAAACAATCAAATATGATTCAAAAGATGACTATGGCATATATGTACAAGACAATAAAGAAGATCATCCCCTCCCCAGTGCCTCAAACCCCAATACTCAGGAAAAGACCAGCCATGTCACAGATGATGGGGGGGAAAAAAAAAATCAAGTACGGCAGCATTCGCCAGCACTTCACTGAAAAAAAAAGCTGAGCGCAAGATTGCAATTTGGCATCTCATTCGCAATAAGGTCAACATGAAGCAGCACCATCCTCAAGGGAATGAGCTCAAGGAAAGAAAAAGGGAGTCCTAATGGAGTGGAGGAGTATGATGGGTCTCCGGGTGACGCTGCAGAGCAAAGTCAATCTGTTATCGAGTCTCCAGGGTGCTCAGCGAGGCAATGAAGGTAAGCTCCCCAGCCATGTGTGAGCCTGGGTGATCCCACCTGGGATAGTGCCGCTCGTGCAAATGACCACGTAGTGACACAGGAAGATGAGGAAAGTGGTACACGTGGGGAGGGAGGGCTACAAACAAGAAGAGATGGCAGTCACCCCCTTCCTCTTTTAGGAGAGGATGGGGAGGAGATGACAACATACGTAATACCTCATGACACAACCGCACAGAAAAATGCTAAGGACAGCTTTCCCAGAAAAACAGGGTACAAGAAAGGCGCAGAAGGGAAAATTTCCTTTTCCTCTTCAGAGAAAAGCATGAATAGTTCAGGCAAAAACTGTACTGTTAGGGCTGAAGCACAATTTAATAGTCAGGACGGACAGAAAAAGAGGCTGAGCAATCACTGCAGCAGATCCTCAGCAGAGATGCTCCCCTCTTCACTGCAAAGGGAGGGCCCTGGGCTGGGTGGCAGGGTCCTCTCTTCCCATAGCCCCGAAGAGTAGAGTGAGGATCACTACAAAACCTCCTGCCCTCCCACCGACATGAAGTCTGGAAGACCACGCAGGAGGAGCAGGCACACACAGGCAGTTCAGCAGTAAGTTGCGTACCTATGCAAAGAAACTCAGGTTATTTAATACCAGTTGCTACTTTATGAAAGAAGATGACAACTCGTCAGCTTTTTTCCAGCCTTGTAAGAAGACATTATCCATGTGCATACATGGTAACGATGGCGGAATTTCTGCTCAGTCATAAAACACCCAAATAAATGTCTGTTGCCCTGACACACAGCAAAAAAGCCAGAGCTGAGGAGACAGCCTCTTCTGATGAGTCAACAGGGGTGACGGACCTACACAGACGCAAAGACAGCATGCAAGGGGAGTTGGGTAACACCACGAGGTGAACCAACTGCTGGGATCAAACCCCCACCCCCCCGGCAGGAAAACACTGCTAACACGATTTAGTCAACACTGCCACAAACCACCTCACCACCAGCTCTGTGCTGAAGAAATCTCTCACGTGGCAGGAGAACCAACAGATTTCCTAAGCCAGCAGAGCCAGGGTGTTGGGCTTTTGCTTTCCTCTCTTCCCCACCCCCATCTCAAAACACAATAATGCTCTGAAACGCTCTTTCAAGAAGGGAAAGAATTGTGTCTACAGGATGTGAGAGGTGCAAGGGATGTGGGTTAGCTGGAGGAGGTGCAGCAACACGCTTCCGACTGCCATGCCCTTCAAGTCATACCAGGACATGCCCCAGAGCTCACAGCAGACAACGGCAGATCTCACATATCAACGTGGGACCTGGCTGTGAAGCATCCTACCCACCCCTCCCGTTTTAGCTTTCCTTTCTCGGGGCAGAACACAGCCTTTTCCACAGGGCACAGCGGTGAGGGATGAACGCAAAAGGTGTGAGATTATGGATCACGACAGTCTGCAAAATTTGTAAGTGCAGCTCTGAATTAATCCTGTTATTTTTTTAGAGACTATCTTCATGATTTTTGAACGTTCAGAACAGGCGATACTTGAAGGTTAGGGCCCAGCCCTCCAAAGGGGACTCCTACATCTATACGCCGTCAATTTAGGGATCCCAGTCGAGCTGGCTGGTACTCATGGTAAAGCTGTTTACAGGTTCTCGTAATTAGAAGGAGACATCCTGAAGAAAAACCAAGCTATCAAACTGCACGTATGAGCTCCTCTAGCACATCTCTGCGTCCCTCAGACCACAGCTTTGATTCTACCCCAGCCTCCCTCTCCTCAAATTCAACTCCTTTAGCACTCCAAACACCCAAGGCTAATAATATCAAAAAGGGCAGCAGAGCTAACAGCAGCTCAGCTGGGTGTACCGGGAGAAGTTCTCACTTCACCTGAGCTCCTGATCTGCTAGAAGGCAGGAAAAGGTGAAGTAACTTAGCTGGAATAAATTTCCTTTTTGTCCTTTATTTTCTCTGTCTCCTTAGGCCTGTGAATGCCTCGACAGCTGCGCAAAATCCTCTGGAGCAGCACTGTCAGGTATCAGGTGGGTTGACCTCAAGGACACCATCTTATAAATGATGCAATCCAAACCTCCAAGGTCAAATCCCTGCACTGAAAGATGCCCTTGTAAAGACATTTGAATATATCTCTATATTCATTACCTTGTTCTCTCTCTCTCCTTGTACCTGGGTTTGGGAAGAAAAAAGGCCGGTTCAGTAGAAAGCACCCTCCTCCCTGTCCCGTTAACCTGCTTTTATTTCCCCCGGCTACCTGTACACAGAAAGAAACAGCAAACCAGCCGCAAATGTCCCCCCAAGCGACTGCAAGCGGGGTCGAGAGGGAGGCATCGTTTCCTCCTGCTGAAACCCAGGAGCCCTCCCGCTCTGAACATTTGTGCTTCTTGATGGCAGGCCAGCAAGCAGATAAATGGAGCACCACCATGAGCCAGCCTGGCTAGCTAAGCATCCTTGCTACCACTCGTACCACCGTCATGCCATATAGGCACCCTCCGCCTTGGCTCATCGCTAATTCGGGGTTACGTTATTCCCATGAACCGCTGCTTGTCTTCCCGCACAGAAAGCCAACAAGGGAACATGCTAGTCTCCCGAAAAAACATATTCTGTGAGGAGGAGGGGATTAGGAGGGAACAATGTCAGAGTGTCTTCAGTGAGCTGGAAGCAATCCCAGCTTCCAGCTGCACAATGACATGCAGGAAGGAGTTTTGAAAGCTTCCCAGTCACAGAGTACCCCTGCGTGCCAGGCTCGGAGACGTCTGGACATAAGAATGGCCTTTAAAGCATAAGGATGCAAGAGGACTGCAGAGCCCCGCACACAGACTGGCCCTGGCGAAGCAGGGAACGGTGGCTCGAGCTTAGCTTTTTTTTTTCCTGGCAATTGTGCAGTCCAGATCCTTAACCTTATTTAGGTCAGAGGCTTCAGCACAAAACAGTCTCAGAAATGCAGATCTTCTGTGGGAATGAGAAAGCCTGCTTGGCCAGACCCGGAGCTCTCCACATATTGGAGCTGCAGTGGAATCATATGTTAGAAAGGGATGACAGGAGGAGATGGCGTTTGATGGGCTGCACTGGGCTCCGCACAAGCGGTGCAAAATTATGCCTCGTGCAGCTTTATATATGATTTGCATGTTTTGTAACGAGCTCCAAGGTGGATAAAGCAGCTCTCAGCGAACTACATGCAGGGCATGAAACAGGATCATGCAGATGCTCACAAAGATGTTCCCTGTCATTTTGCCCTGATGCCCTGCCAGCCACTGCAATGCCATGCCTTCCTCCGCCGTGCCATGGATCATTGTCTTCTTCTGCCTGAACAGGTGATAACCCCCCTAAAAACTGGCAGATAAATGGTGAAGGTGGTAATGTGGGCACCCCGAGGGAGCAGGAACGAGAACATTGCATGCTGAGCCCCGGTGACTATTTTATTAGATTCAATATTGGGCATAAAGCAACATAAAGAGGGCTCCAGTGATTCTTCTCAATGGTGGTTACGCACCTGCAGGCCTACAAAGTACATGGAGCAGAAATTATAACCCTTTGAAAACACTGTTCTCATTCCCATTTCTGGATTATTCTGAGGATGAAGTAATCATTGCTCCACAGAAAGCATTTCAGATTATTTGAAGAGGTGCGACTCGCACAGGTTTTGTTAGCATGACTGCCTCCTAAAGTTGTGCCATAGAAACAATCCATAAAAACAGTCAAGCCAATGATTCAACACCTATAGGCAATAATATAGTACTAAAATATCAAGCTTGCCATTCATTGCATCCATAAGGCAAAACGTCAGCATGGAAAACAGGATGTAAAAATAGGGTGACAGGGAAACATGCAGAAGCATTTGACTGGATGCAGCATCCAGGAAGATGGAAACAAGGAGTAAGCAAACTGCCCAAAGTTTAACCACCAACTCAACGGGAACAAACTTTTGGATTTGGCAGCGTTTTCAGGAGCATCCCGGTTTTGAGGAGCAGACCTGGGGGGTGAAACTTGAGCCAAGCACTGGGAATAATAAAAATGGAAGCAACAATCTCTCTGCTTTCTTTGGACAGTGGACTCAAGCCATTGTATGACCCTTGCTCCCCAATAACATGAAATTGTCCTGCAGCAGATAAATACACGTGCAAAGTTTACGGACAACATTTGATCAAGCCTTTAGGTTATAATGAACCTGGGAAGATCTCATGAGCAGGGGGAAAAAAAAAAAAAAAAAAAAAAAAACCCCAAAAAANAAAAAAAAAAAAAAAAAAAATCCCCTAAAAAACCAGAATGACAGTATAGACACCTGGCAAAATCTCTCCTCCAGAAGAACTGAAGTTTTCAGACCATCATACTTATGTTCCTAGAGAAAAAACACACTTACATACCAACTAAGAGAGTACCCACACTTAGCGCTGATCTGGCCGTAGACTCCAAACAATCCCCCAAAACGTACCAATAAGTACTTTGAAAAACAGGGGCACAGGACGTCTTGCATGGACAACTCAGGCTTTCTCCTACAAATACCAGGGTTTAGCCACATCAAGCTGTACCTAGGCACGAAAGACAAACGACACTGCCGTGACAAAACTGATATTGCTCCAGTACTTTCTATTTTTAAGAGATATTCTGAACAGCACGCCTTGTTGAAGAGCTGCTAGACAAAAAGATTCTTCTGATATAAATTCATCAGTCTCTCCTCACAGAGCTGACGTCTCCAGACACTATCTTTAGGAAGATGCATATGGAAGAGGAATTGTAAACTGTCAGTGCAGCATGCCACCCGTACAGCATAATCAGATAGGCTCAGCTGAAGGTAGGAAAAAAATGCTGAGCGCTTGTGCTGCTAAGCTCCTAACGTACATACAAACTCCGTTTAAACAACTGCTCTTGCAAGTTAAAAATAATTCCACGTCCAACACATCAGGAAGTTAACAAGGTATTTTTCTGCAGAGCTTTAAGTACCTCTGAGGAACAGCAATCAAAAACATAAATACTTTTTTCCTTCAAAGCAACGGTACAGGAGCTTCCTCTATTTGCAAGAATTCGTAACACCCCCTGAAATAAAAGGCAAGGCTGCAGTTTTCAAGCAGGTTTTGCCTGACACTTTAGTTATCTTAAAAGGTACTGATTTTCAAACTGCCGGGCAAGAGGCTTCAGCGGAAAAGAAAGAAATGCTGCAGCACATCTTGGAAGAAGAAGACAGCATTAAAATGATTTTGGGGGAAATACCACAGATGATCCAAGGAAACTGAAGTCCTCGGCCTCATAGGTGGGAGATGATGCCATTCAACCCTCATGGTGTGAAAGAAAAGGCTCGATCAAAATGCACTTGCAATAACTGGAAGCACTCAAGGTGTGGCAAGACAATTTCAAAGCCGAGCGAAGCCAGCGACGAGGCTTTAGTTCAGCTGGACCGGAGAGAGGACAAGGAAGGGGGTCACGTTCAGGTTACGAAAGCAAGCTTTGAAGGTCAGGTCAAAGATAGAGGCAGGTTTTATGAGGCAATTTCCTTTCAACCTATGGACAATCAATATACAGTAATCTACCCATCTTCTTACTTTCACTTTCTTTTTGCCAAATTGGAGCGCACAGCTAGGCAATATAGAGTGCCACCATCATCCTTGCACACAGCTCCTCAAAAAATGTTGCTGTACTCTACACACACACACACAAAGTCAAAAAGGGAAAGAGAAGCAAGGGAAACCACAGCCAAGGCCAAGTGGTCACGGTTTAAAAAAGAAATGGGAAACACCACATGCTCAGAGGTGGCTTTTGCTTGTGCAGCACAACCTCCATCTACAGGCAACGCTTCCAGAATTTTTACTGCCAGCAGCACTGTGTGGAAATTCTCCAAATATCTAATAAATCCACCAGCTGCTGACTAAGGATTGTTCAATCCCTGAACCTTTATATTGTCCTTTAAGCCATCGTTTCCTTTTCTGTGGTGTGACTTCGCACCACAGAACTCAAGCAATTAAAACAAATCGTGGGGTTTTTTTTGGCAACCAAAGGGTAATCTTTACCAAGAGATCCCTCTGAGATGTATTGGAAATAAGGCTGAGCTATCTGCCAGTGGTACCAACTCCTTCGCCCTCACCCAGGCCACATGCTCAATGCCGTGTTTTCAGGAGGGCAGCCAGCACAGAAGACAGCAGGCAGTGCAGTCTCCATTGATTATGAAAGGGGAGTGTAAACACAGCTAGAGATAAGGGAAAGAGCTGTACAAAGGACTAGCAGGAAGACACAGACAGACAGACAGAGAGCCAAAAATTGCAATACCATTGCTGCCAAAATCATAGGTAAACTTAGGCTGGTCAGTACAAAGGTTGCAAAGGCTAGTCAGGTACCACCACAGCATTTTCCTGCCAATAACATTTATTTGCACACTTAGTTCAGCAGTGGCTCTGATGTTTTGTACGCGGTGGGGATCTCACGCAAGCACAGCGTACTTCCCCTTCCATGTGTTGTAGTGCTGGTATGTGCCTCACCACCATCAGCCCCACATGCCACAAGAGGGGAACAACTCAAAGACCTCCCTAAGGTGGTCCTCATGCAGGTGGACCCCATCACTGCCTCCAGTGGAAGAGCCACATCTGCCTATGTCAGCTTAAGATGGTATTACCACTGGAAAATTGCTGCCTTGTTTAAAACGCGAACTGTTTTAAATCACGTAATGCACGTCCTTCACAGCTCAGACTATCCTCCCTGACAGGGGTTCACACTTTTCCATCTTCTTGTCTGCTTAGAAGGAGGAAAAAAGAGGAGTAAGGTAGTCATTTTATACGCTACGACAATAGCAAACCTATGGAACTGACTTTGCATGCATAAAAACAACAAACTTGCCTATTTTACAGTTCATTTTTCAATACCAGATCAGAATGGCTTCTGCCACAACACCCTGCAATTCAGTGGCATTAAGCTAGAGCCGAACTCGGTCTTACTTGCTTCGACAGAATAAAGAAACCAAACACAAGGTTTCTAAGTTAACACCCAGTGCATATCCAACAGCACGCCGCTTCCAGTTCAGCAGAAAGCTCGCTAACCTTTACGCCAGCTGAGCCCGCGCGAGGGAGGGCACTGACCAGCAATTACCCTGGGCAAGGCTGGAGCAAGGCCTCGGCGGCCAGCAGGAGAGCGGCTGCCCCTCTGCACCCGCAGGCCTGCGACGGACAGGCCACAAGGAAGCAGAGGGGGAAAAAGGGAGCTATAAATATAACAGGATTCAAAGGATAAGTCCAAAAGCAAAAGCAACAGCCTCTTTATGCTGTAGCCGGGAGAGGTTAATGCTTCCCCCTGCCTTGATAAGCAAAGGGCACGGCAGTTTTGCAGGACTGGCAGCATGTCACGAGCGCGAGGGATTTAGGGCAGGAAGGCTGCCACGGCGCCGCACAAGCAAAAGCCTTGTTGATCAATTAGCTGTTCAGTAACCCATTGAAAACCCGTTCAGCTGTGAACGGCTTGGACAGCTGTTGTAGCTAAATTTGCACCGGAGCTCGAGCACGTTACCTGAAACGCCTATAAAAACACAGCAAAAATAGCCACGCAGAAGGAAAAGGAAATTTTCCAATTCCTCCTCCTCAACCGTATCCGTAAACTTATGGCATGGACTGCTCCCAGGAATAGCTTTGCCCTGTGGGATGTTCCCCACAAAGAGCAGGAGGGCATTACTGTGCTCTCCCCCCCACCCTGTGACAGACTCAGAGACAGGACAGACAGACAGCCTGCATAGCCCTGAGGCTCCCTCATGGACGAGAGGTGGCAGGCGCCCTCAGACAGAGGGACTCCAACCCACTCTGCACAAGCTGGCTGCATTTATTCCACTGCAAACGCAGCACGCTTAGTAAACCCAGTATTCCTGGCCACCCTTAGCGTAGATGACAATATGATCCCAAATGTATTTTTCCATAAGAAGTAATTTTTTTTTTTAAATTATATTTTTAGACGCAGTTCAACTTCTGGAACATGCACACACGTGGGTCACAAGCAGGGTAAATGTATTTCTCTTACTCGCTGGCCTCTAATCAGGCACTGAAAATAACAGCTCGGTGCTGACGCCGGGCTCCTGCCTGCACAAACCCTCCAGAAGCAGGGATGGAAAGGAGCTCTGCAGTGCTGATCCTCCCCGCCGGTAACCAAGCAGTTTAAAACACTGGTGCCATTTGAAAATGCCACATGGCTCAGCTGGGACGTGGATATGCTGCATATGCCAAGGGTGAGAGGAAATGGTTTCTCCACAGAAAACATCTTTTTTACCACAGCTACATATTCCCTTCACTGTTCATCTGCTGTTGACACGATGCCCAACCTGCTCTTGGCACCTTATGGGGCATTTCAGAACCTGCCACAGATCACCCGAGCCCGAGACGAGGGAGGGAACCAGACCGAAGCAGGGTGGAAAGCACATCCAGACCTCCAACACTGGAGAGGAGGTCTTAGGTAGGTCTCACCCTCCCCTCAGAAAAGCCACCAAATGCTTTCATTCTCCAATGAATCGGTGGGGATTGCCAGCTATTATTCAAAGCAAAGTCCCTCATGTAAAAATAATAAATAAAAAAATCTGGAAATGAAGAAGCTACTGAGTTCCTATTTTTAAGCACTGTTATTAATAATGTGCCACAGTTCTTGTCTCCATCACCACACCATATAACAGTGCTGAGAAATTACTGCAGCGTATTGTAATTATTTCAGTAAGGACACTATGCCTCTGTCTGTCAGCATACAACTGCATTGCAATGAAGAACAATGCGACTTAAAAATAAGTTACGTGCACACTGTAATCTGTGTCCTATCAACTTTTCTCTGCTCATCTGGCCAAGCCTTGAAATCATTATTTGGGCAAGACTCCCAGAGAAATGCTAATTAGAGACTGAAGAAGCAGTGTCCTCCTAACAGCGCAGCTGTAGGAAACATGCTGAAGCCCAACTCCAGCAAGAAGGGTGCAGCTAAATCTGTAAAACCAGATTCTCTCTTAAATGTCCCTGTTTAACACAGCTGGAGACCTATGTTCACAGCAAGCCAGACCAGCACTTGGTTGCAGAGACAGTCTTTTCCTCTAGTTAGGAGGGACTGGCTGAGTTTTGGCTCTCACCTTCTCAGGAACTTGGAGCATTTAATTCCCATGTTTGTAGTCCCTTGGTCTTTCTTTCCTGGTAAGAGCAGCAGCAGCATCTTTTGCCTTCAGGAACGGTCCTATTGCTCTTTTTAAAGCCAAAGCTAGAAAGCCACCCTTCCTGCAGCTGTACCGTGAGCTCCCAAACCACAGAAGAATTACAGAGCATTAAAGATTTCTGTTTACAGGATGGAGCCCTATGTGTAGATACCTAGTCTGTCTTCTACAGTCATGTGGCACAAGCTTTCTGAAAAGTCTAGCAGGATGAGGTTATAGCCTTGTGGCCTCTGCTCGTGATTCAGGAGCAGGCAGTAAAGCATCGCTTACTAATTCGCCAATTTATTACCATAAATCAGCCAACTCATGTCATCTTTGCCGCGTAGAATACAGGAAACCCTGCAGGATCTGCAGGAGTAAGCTGGCAGCTCCGGTTTATCAAAATACCTGCGATCTGCAACATGAATCCAGTGACATGAAATAAATGTGCAGAATAGCCCAGAAGGCATGGATTGAAACTATGCAGCCATTAAGTGCTGCCAGATGTATCAAGTACAGATGTTGGGGGGGGGGGAATATATATGAACAAACGCTTTCCTCACTGATCTATTCCATTTTAGTCAGGCTTTATGGCACAAGTAACAGTGGCAGGGTATGATTATAATTTTAAAAAGGAGAAAAATGAGGTTTATTTTACATGGATAAACTGGCCTTTAACTGTACTGTTTTTCCAGCCGCATTCTCAACTTTAAATCAGATAAAAATGGCTGGTTAGATACAGCCTCTCAGATATTCAAGGAATACACTGAGGCAGTTGTTCAAAGTCAACAAGATGCCCAGATGTCCCTTTAAAAGAGAAAATCCCTGGGAAGGTTACTCAGGGGTGATTTCAAGGGTCTGTCCTACATTCCCGTGTCATGTCTGAGGGGAGGAAAACTGGGGGGGCTGTGGCAAACCCACCAGATCCACAGCTACCCACAGAGACCAAGCAGGATCAGACAGCTCAGTGCATCCACCTCCAAGATCTCCTGTGGAACGCATGGCTCCAGGTGCCTTCTCCAAAAGTCTGGACGCGGGGGTGGTGTACCCCTTTTGATCTTGCTGTAAGTCCACCCACTGCTTTTGATCTCTCCTGCAAAGACTCCAGAGTTGCAAAGTATCTTGAGCGAGCTGCCCACCTCCTACGGGAGGAGGAGGTGATGTCCATATAGAGGGTCTCAGTACTGCATCCGTATGAAGCAGAGGTTTGGAAATGGAATTTAAGTCATTTAATTTAATTAGTTGACATCACCTGTTCCCCCAGCAGCAGTCCTGAAAGGGGCTGGGATCCCTACCCAAGATGGGAGCAGTACTGCAGAGGAGCCTTAACCTCCAGGGAGATGGTCGTGCTTTTTAGCACTGAGCTCTGCAGCCTTCATGTGATTTGACAGAGACAAAGGAATGGGCCAAACCCTGAACCAGAGTAAATCAGTAGAGCTTCATTTCACTGGAAAAATGATGCAACTCTGGGTCTGACCTGAGAAGATCTCGCTGCTCTCCCCTGCCAGATGCTATGCAGAAGGCAGTTTCAGTCTCCCGCTAGTCTCCAGCAAGTAAAATATTGTTGATCTCATAAAGGTGAAGGCCAAAAAAAAACCCCAAAAAACCAACAAAAAAGCCAACCCAAAAAACCCCAAACACAACAGCTCTTCCATCACCCCATTTTTTTGTCCACAGAGGTATCAGAAAGTGCAAATTAATGGTGGCTTTACATGCATCTGTATTTCTGTTGCTCATAAAAATCCCTTTGTGAAGTGCACACGGAGGATACCATTTAACAATTCCTTTTTTCTCAAGTTTTTCCTGAAGTTGCAGGAGGCAGGATTTCCTCCCTATTACATAAGGAAAAGAGGGTATGTTTGTTCTTTTGCCATTTAAGACTTATTAGCACGGTCAGGTTACTCTTTCCTGATCTTTTCTTGCAGGGGAATTATTCTTGGCATGGCTCCAGCCTAGTATTAACCCGATAGAGAAATACCAAGCGGCTGTATAAAGAAAGAGACACAAAACAGATGCACCTCAGGGCTTTGACAGGCCACCGAGAGCTGCAGCGACAGAGTAGAAATAACAAATACAAGCTGGTGCTGAGCCTCCGATGCATGCAAGTACAACCATCACTACTACGATGTCCATTTGAGGGGGTGCAATCCTTTTCTGTTGTCCTGCCGGGTAACACAGCTACAAGCCAGCAGGCAAGGTACCACACCGCAACCCTTCCCGAACAAAGCATCAAGCCCCAGTAGTAAACAGCCTCCCCTTGTAATGACCCCACCTCTCAGTCCAGACTAAGAGATTGGAGAGGGAAAACAAAACCCACACCTTATTATTTAATGTAGGGGAGTGTTGGGAAAGTGGTTCTCCTGCCTCCAGCATTTAGTGTGGGGACCTGAACGAGATGGCTTTTTCCTCATCTCTTAATAGAAAGAGGTTCCTGCGGAGGGTGGTTCAGGAGCTTTCCTTTTTTTTTAGGAGACGAGAGGCTGCACTTAAGGTGACCGCTCCCCTGGGACACCTACCTGGCGTAGGTAGGACTAGGAAGAAGAGCTTCCAAGTATGGTGGCACAGTGAGGGTTACCTGGGGACTGCCTGTCCACCCCCAGCCTCCCAGGAGGCAAAGGGCTGAGGTTTAACTACCCTTCCCCCAGCAGGAACACCAATTTGGGTCTCTGAGCCACAGAAATTGAGATTAACTTCTTACCTTTGAGAGACCTCTACGCCATCTAACCAAAGTGAAAACAGCTAACCAGTTACAAAGCTGGGGAAGGAAGAGCAGCTGACATGTTCCTAAAGGGAAAGCATGGAGGCTGGCTGTCCAAGAAACTAAGCCAAGAAGAGAAAAAAAAAATTCATCAGTGTTAAGTACAAACCTTATATTGGTACTTGTATTTGTTACCCTACAGCCATATAAGAAAGAAATTTTTTACAGTGAGAACAGTCAATCACTGGAAGAACCTCCCCAGGGATGCAGAAGGGCCCTCACTGCTGAAGGTTTTCAAGGTACAACCGGACAGGGTGCTACCTAATTTCATCTAGGCTCCCTTTCCTACGAAAGGTTGGACCAGATGATCTTTTGAGGTCTCTTCCAACCTGGGCTCTTCTATGCTTCTGTGATTTTTGCACCAGGTGTTAAGGCTTTATTACTTACACTTTTTGCATCTAGAAGATGTAACCGCACCAAGAAGCTGACCAAAGCAAGCAGCAGAGGGAAGGAGCGGCCTGAACTGCTTGGCATCTGGAAGGAAACAGAGCTGGGCTCCATGGACCCAAGCCTCAACCTTGGTACCCCACCATCATCCTGCCATACATCCCCTTTCCCCCCACCTCCCTTTTTCTTTTTTTTTTTCTTTGAGAGAGTGCAAGTTCTGTCTTTCAGACCCTCTATCAATTTTCATTTACTCAACTGCAAAGTGTGCTTACAAGAAAAAAAAATAATAATTAAGAGGTCTTCACAAAAAATACCACTCAGTATTATAAAGTGTTGCAAAAAACAGTTGGAAAACCTCCACTGCAAACCGTGCTGGGAAAGGTGCACAACTGATCACTGCCCTTGGCTACTAGCAAACTTTCAAGCAAGCAACTAAACTAGAGGATGCACCTTTAGCATGCTCTGGTGTATCGGTCAGTGCAGCGCACACCTGCGTCATGCTTCTTGATGTGGTCACCCAGCAGGTGCCCCAGCACGTAACAGCCAGAGAGAGCGGTCACGGGGTGTCGTGGGAGTCACGAGCTTGGTTTACAGCCGGGAGGGACAGGCCTGGGGCAGGTATGGAGGAGGAGTGGAAAGAGTAGCCTTCCCCACAGACCTGGGGTATGGGGCAGTTCTGGGGTATCTCCGTCAACCTTAGCCAGAGGAAACATCTCCGCTGGGGCTACTTATCTTCCCCATGAAAACACTTGGTGCCTTTGACCTGAACTTGCTTGCCCTTTTGATCATGCTACCTTAACCCTACATTTTTCTTTTTTTTTTTTTTCTTTTGTGAGAAGAAGCTGTTGGTTTCTTCATCTGCCTGAGAATGGGGGGAACATGGAGGTCAGCTGGAGGGGATGACCTGCATCCCCACGGACAGGTCAGCTCTAAACCCCTGCCAACAAATCCCAGATTTGCTGAACCACACCTGCAAGAAACATGGCAGGTTTGGTCAAATTCACCCCACATTTGATACTTTAATCCAATTACATGTCACGCTCGCCTCCACATTCATCATGTTAATCTCTTCTAAAATTACCCTCTAGTCCTCTGAACGAAAACACCTCGTTCCTCCACTCCAAACACTGTGATAAACATAGATCCTTGTAATACGAGAAAGAGGGTGAGGACCTTGCTGTATTTCATTATTTTTGTACTGCAGTGATGAATTTCAAAATAGCTTAGCAGTAGTAGTTGTGCTTACTGATTTGGTATACGTTCCCTTTGCTGCTCTTCAGAAATTTAGGACTTCTGGGCACAAGTATGAAGGTTTTGGGGTTTTTTTTTTCCCCTCCCCGCTTCAGCAGATCACTCTACCTTGGGACATTTTCTTGCTTTTGGTTTGTTTTGAATGAAGGCACAGCCCTCTTTCCTTCCCGCACAACTCTTCCCTCAGTGCAAAGGCTATACAAGGCTGGAAGACAGGAGGACCTTCATCTTCTAGCCTCACCTGGTGTCCTGGTTTCAGCTGGGTTAGAGTTACCTTTCTTCCTAGTAGCTAGCATAGTGCTGTGTTTTGGATTTAGTACTAGAATAATGCTGATAACACACTGATGTTTTTACTTGTTGCTAAGTAGTGCTTACACTAGTCAAGGACTTTCTTTTTCAGCTTCCCATGCTCTGCCAGGTGCACAAGAAGCTGGGAGGGGATACAGCCCAAGATAGTTGATCCAAATTGACCAAAGGGCTATTCCATACCATATGACGTCATGCTCAGTATATAAACCGAGGGGAGTTGGCCGGGGGGCAGCGATCACTGCTCGGGGACTGGCTGGGTGTCGGTTGGCGGGTGGTGAGCGGCTGCATCACTTGTTTTCTTTTCCCTGGGTTTTGTTTGTCTCTCTCGTTCTCCTTTTCATTGCAATTATTATTATTACTATTATTATTTTATTTCAATTATTAAACTGTTCTTATCTCAACCCATGGGTTTTCTTACTCTTGCCCTTCCGATTCTCCACCTCATCCCACCGTGGGGGGGGGAGGGTGAGCGAGCGGCTGCGTGGTGCTTAGTTGCCAACTGGGGCTAAACCACGACACCTGGAAAAGAGCAGTAATTTTCCCTGTTGATAACACCTGAAAGAACAAGACCAAGGGGTCTCAAAGCTACTTGCTGTGAACTGGTCCTGAGGGGGAAAAAAGAAAAAATCCAAACAAACAAACCCCAAAGCAAACCCCAAAACAGCCTTTCAACTGGCATGAAAGTCCCCAAGATCTCCAATTAAGATTCTTTACTGCTCTTTACACAATTTTAATACAGTCATCTTGCCGTGCTATGCTTTATTCCTGGACTTAAAAAGCTAGGTGAGGCAGGTCCTCCAACAGGAGTACTGCAGCAAGGCAGTACTCCAGCTCCTGAGACCACCCCGGACTACGAGGGACCACCATGCAGGAGCACGCTTAGGTACGTGAGGGCGGCTGTGCACAGAGTACATCAGCAAGCAGGTGCCCATCTGTGTAGCTCGTGAGAGCATCTGCCTACTGTCAGACTAAATAGCCTTCAGATCCACCGGGCAACAGCTTGGGTCATAGCTGGAGACTTCAGCAATCCCCTGAGCACGCAGAGCGCCTTGAAAACACACCCCATGGATTTCGTGAGGCTGCAGCGCTGGTGAGCCCCATGCAGCAGTGTATTCTTGCTTGCAGAAGCAAGAGATGAATTTTTCCAGCTGATTATCAACTGAAGTTGATTTACCTGGGCAAAGATTAGTTTGCAAGGCATTTTATCAGTTCCCAGGGTACATGACTGGAGCCGGCAGGGAGACCATGGAGTTCACACACACAAAGGCGGCAGTTTCTGGCCCCAGCGGAGGCCGTTTTACAGCTGCAAAGCCCCACTGACCTCAGCAGTGCTAGCACAAGCAAGAGGAAATTCCTCCCTGAGGTGCTGAGTATGACTTTTCCCAACATATACATTTTTCCCTGCATCGTGTTGATTTTTTTCTGTTCCCACATTTATTTTCCCAGGAAAGTTTTGCAGGCTTGTCTGTGGATGCACGTTACTCTCATTTCTTTCCAGCTTCTCACATTATCACAAATAGGATCAAGTACAGAAAACAATTGCATCGTACTCTCCCTGTGACTGATGACATACGTGCAATAAAACAGAACAAACCCAAGTACTTATATCAGGCTCCTTTTAAACTTCAAAGTATCAGAGAGACCTTTAACACCACCCAGTATAACTGAGTACCTGTTTGCTAAGCTGGATGGAAACAAAGTACCATCCAGTTTAAGAGCAAAAATAAACTGCTAGAGCCACGCTCTGCATACACAGTGGCCAGCTTGGGCTAACGCAGGCTTATTTTATAAGTCACTTCCTCTGCCCAGCTTTTTTAATAGGTGGACTGTTTAGGGGGGAGGGGGTGTCCCCAAAATGCTGAAGATGCAGAAGTGACAGACAGTTAACACTTTACTGGATGAGGTCCTTAAAAAAAAAGCATTTTATATATATATTTTATATATATATATATGTGTAAATAAATAAGAATAAATCAAAGTCACTGTTCTTCCAAAACTGGATTATTAGAATAATCCTGAGACTAGTGATAATCAGAGATGTTTCTTTCCTCAGCAGGTCTGTCCGCCTCTGCTCCCTACCCTGGTGCCCAACCCCACCAGACTTCACCCTAAGCCAACCAACTGCTCACGAAGGAACGAGAGCGGTGGCGAAGGGGGAAGCACGGGACACCTGAACTAGTGGAGCAGTCAAGGAATACTGAAAGATGTTAGGCTGAAGCCATCAGCATAACATCTGAATACCCCCGCTGGCCTGTCATCTCCATTTTGGCTATCAAACAGCGGTGGCTGTGAGATGACAGATGTTTCCTATTCAGGAGCATCAGGCTCCCAAGCAGTGCACAGCAGAGGTATCCCCGACCACAAATACTGTGCCACGCGACATCACATTGCTGTCACCGTCCTTCTTGCGTGCCTGACCTCTGCAACCACACCGACAAGAACCATTATTCAGCATATTAATGGAAAAGGACAGAGCTCTCGACACTGCCAGAGATAACGGTTCATCAGCACTTCCCCTCCCCACAACATCCCTTTTGCAGAAGTCCCAGAGTCCCCTACCCCTATTCATTTCCAGCTGGAAGTTTGAATAGAGAGAAGAGTTAGTTTCCCAATGCCGTAAACTAAATGCCAGACCAGCTGGGACAGATTTCACACATGGAGAAGGAAGGGTGAGAGTTATTTCAAAATCCTTATTGCATTCTTACATTTCTGTATCAAGCAGAAAGTTTAGCAAGAGAGACACCACCAGCACTGTTGCCCGATTACCTTACTCCAAAAAAAATAAAATACATCTCTCAGCTTCTCAGCCATTAACACCAGAAGCACCATCCCACTTGACCACACCACAGACCTTGCTCCGTGCCCGCCAGCTCAGTGAAATCAGGGGCCTGCCTGGCGCAGGGACAGCACAGCCTCCCCCAGGCAGCTGCCCCACGTCTCGCACCCCCAAGGAGAAGCAGTCCCTCCAGCTCAGCAGATGCCCCATGACCGCTTGTTAACAAGCTGTGTCACCCTTGTGGGATGAGCCGTGGCATTCCACGCTTATTACACAGCCCAAACCATCGTGACTGTGGTCTCAAGCCTTTCTGATGCGAGGAGCGGATCTGAGGAAGAGCACACTACAACCCTAATGCTGACGTTAAGGAGGTCATCACCCAAACAAGACTTTCTGGAGAGGATGCACTGGCAGGTCTCAGCTTGGCAGCTCCGAAAAAGGCAGATGTAGCGCTGCACCTTGGCTCCCTAAGTGGCAGTAAGATGCTCTGGGAAACACCATAAGAAACAGGGTACACACAGAGGAGCCCTTCCCTTGCTATTCCCACCAGCTTCTGGCAGGACAGACAGTCCTCCATGACTTGTTCAAAAGGCCCTTGATGGAGAAACAATCCTTGACTAACCATTAACAGGCCCAACGTGACTGACCATAACTGGTCCATCTTCCCCGCACAGATGTGTGTACACACATACCTCCTCAGGTCCACTACCTTTCAATGACTATGGCGGCTTTATCAAGGGACAGTCACTACGGTCCCAGCGTTAAGACCAGGGCTCCATGCAAGAAGTGCATGGGAAGAAGGAAGTCCCACTAGGATCACGACAGGACTCTAGAGTGCCCAAACCCCAAAGGCATTAACCTACAATCCTGCATGGTGCTGGGCCTACAGGACAGGTGCTGCCTCTTACCTGTTCTCCAGCAGCGTCATGCACACGACCTCCCGCACGCCTGGGTTGTTGGCTTTCTCGATGGAGCAGCTTTGCAGGTTCCAGGTAGCCACCCTCAAGACGGGTCTGCCGTCTCTCACTCCCCCGAACATCTCCACAGAGGGGCGAGTGGATATGATCTGGGTTGGACCCCCAGGAGGAAAGTCCAAGTCCTCACTCTGGAGGCTCAGAGAAGTGGGGCTGGGGTGAGGCTTGGCCGTGAAGTTGAGGCCGCCATTGGTGTTCATCGAAGGGGGCCGGGACCGCTCTGCAAAAATCTGATGCCTGATTTTGTCCAGAAAGGAGGAATTGATGCAGTCCATCCTCACCAGGTCCTCGATACTTTTGAAGGGCCCGTGCTCTTTACGGTAGTCCACGATGCTGTTGGCGATCTTCTCGGTGATGCCGCGGATGCTCATGAGCTGGGCCGGGGTGGCGGTGTTAATGTTGATCTTGGTGGCGGAGAGGTGGTGCTCAGAGGCCGGGTCCTTGCGCAGGGAGCTGGGCGAGTGCTGCGCAGAGCTGCCCTTGCTGCTCACGCAGATCTCAAACTTCACCTGCTCCAGCTTGGCCGCCCCCACCCCGCTCACCAGCGCCAGGTCCTCCACTTTCTTGAAGCCACCGATGTACTCCCGGTACTCCACGATGTTCTGCGCCACCACCCGTGTAACCCCGGGGAGGGTCATCAGCTCCTCCTCCGTGGCCGTGTTGATGTTGAGCCTCTCCTGGTTGACGAGGATGTTGCTGAAGTTGCACGCCGCGCTGAACTTGCGGCTGTGGCACAGGTCCGCCGGGTCGCGGGGGATGGAGCGGTGGCAGCCCAGGCTGCCCCCCATCTCACCGCCGCCGCCGCGCCGGGCCGCCGCAGCCGGGGGAGCGGGCGAGGTGCGCTGCCGGGGCTGCCCGCCCGCGACTCATGGACTCCCACGGGAGGCCGGCGACGCCCCGCG
>VYZW01026934.1:130970-144212 GCA_013401315.1 Balaeniceps rex
TGCGAGTTGCGCACGCCGTTATGCGGCAGGGAAGGTGCCAGGGCCTGCCCGCCCCGGGGGGGCGGCGGGGCTGCGGGACGGCGGGACGGCGGGACGGCGGGTGCGGCCGTCCCGGCGGCACTCCCTCCGGGATCCTGGCCCCGGCTCTGTCCCCGAGAACCTGCATGGGGCGGGGGAGGATGAGGAGGGGTGACCTCCTCCCCCCCCGGGCATAGGCATCACCCCCGAAAGGTGGGGTCGGGCTCGCAGGGCCCAGGGGGACCCAAAATGGCCCTACTGCTGTCACCTTGCCGTTAAGGGCAGGCTTTTCCTCCTGGTGAATGGGATGCCGGGGTCTCAGGTGCTCTCTGCAGCGTGCCTAGCCCTGAAGTTCCTTGGGCTCACCTCTCCGCAGCTGGCAGGGCATAAGTGTGTTTTTCAAACCTCCTGAAAGCCTCTTCAGTCGTCTCCACCGGCTTTTTTTTTTGCTGTTGCAGGCACTATGCTTTCATACCTTTGGGTAACGTCTGCTTTTCTTCCCCCACATCTCAAGCAATTGTGAGAGTGCTCGACAAACTGAAACTCCCCACAGACTGATGCTTTTGGACTGTATTAGATCTGCATACTAGGTCTGCATCATGGCCCTGGTCTATTGTGTGCCTAGCCTTTCCCTGAGACAAAATACCACCATTCTGCACCAGAATTGTCGTTCTGTATCGCTCGTGTGCCTGAGCTGGCTTTAATGTAGTTCGTTCATGCCCTGAGAGCTGCAGCAGCCCACCACAGTCTGTGTTGGTAAAGCCACCAAAGTATTTACCCAGCTTCTACTGCATCGAGTCCCATGCCACGCTGTCTGCAATGCTATCTGTAGCCACATTAGCTCATTTAAAACTAGCTTGACTGTGCCCACACAGGAGTGACTGCAATGTCAATGAATCCAAAATATAATCAGTGGGTGTAATTGAAAGGAAGGGGGAGGAAAACCGAAAGAAAGAGCAACATATGCTTGCAGATGCCAGCTATGCACCCTGGTGCTGCCTGATGCTGACAGCATACATATATTTCTTTTAGCCGGACAGAATATGGTGCACATCTATTTTCAACATCAAGACTCTTGGTTGGCCCTCTAATGAAAATTAAACGGCTTGTAATAGCGGCTTATTTTTCACAGCAAGTTAGTGGAAATTATTCGGGTTCACCTAAAATAAAAGGTTGAATTTTTTCAGCTTCTTGGGGAAGGGGAAGGAGAACGCAATGTACATAAGGGAGTGCAGGCTGCACCGGGCTTTCGGATTGCACAGGGGCAGTGCTGCTTTAACATTTGCACTAGACATTCTGCTGCGCATCACACATTTCTCTTCTGTTCGCCTGAGCAACAGAGTTAGCTAATTATCATTACGGGAATGGGTACTGGCTGCATTAGGGTATTGGCTCTCTGCTGACTGTTGGAGTGGAGAAAGTGCTCGCTTAGGTGATTAAATGCTTCCACGTCTACTGGAAAGTGCTCTGTGCACTGCGATAACAGCAGCCAATGCAGCAGAATCCGTGCTGGGCCTAATCCTGCTGGGATGATACTAGCGCAGAGCTGGAAACAATTATCCATTGAAACGAGTATTCTTTGTGAGGCAATATTATTACGGTAATAGCTCCACAAGCTGTTATCTCAATGGAGAACATACTCCTTTGCTTTCTACAGCAGGTTGTTTCAAATTGATCCAGGCTCATTAAGTAAGTTTTGAAGCTGAAAAGCACCAAAATCCATCTGAGGCATCATCTACGTTGCAGGCAGCACTAGGTTTTCTGTGTTTCAGAGAGAAGGCAGGAGCATCTCCAGAAAGAAAATAACAGATGTCCCTCTTGTCCAGCACTTTCTATTGTCAGCAGCTACTCAACATTTTTTGAGTCTGCAGCACCAAGATAGCTTGCAAGGCTGGATGCAGCGGAGGGAGTGGAACTCAGAGGGATGCAATGGATGTCCCATCACCTAATCCAGAATATGACCGGTGCTAATGGGGGATACAGGGGAGAAAAGGGGGGTTATCACTCCATTAGCCCCTTACCCTTATTTTTTTGTCAACACTACGAAAATGACAGTTACAGGGAGCTTACTGAGCTCTGAGTCAACTTTTGACACAGCTTGGTATTTTGGGGAAGTGCCAAAAGATGTGAAAGGGTACAGGTTTGGTTTATATTTTAGAAGGTTAAAGAGAAAAAAAAGAGATGAGTTGTCTGGCTTGACATCAGTGTTAGGCAATCCATTAACATGAGAAAGCTAAAAATGGGGTGCAGTCAGTAAATAGTTGACAAAACAATGGCGAAATTGTTTTCTAGCTAGTGTAGGCAACAGAAGATAAATCTTGTGAAACCCAGGTAGATACTAAATTTTATCCTCGATCCAATCCCAAGCTCAGTGTATTTAAATTTATTCAAGAAGTGATTGAGCGTGGTCCGCTGCTAGGTGCTGGCTAGCAGGTGGTCTGCCTGGGCTGCTTGGCACCTAACGTGGCAAGTGGCCACAAATCTGGGATTCCTGGATCTCCGTCAGCCCCAACAGGTTAGAGGGCTCCCAGACACCATGGGTGGCTTATTCCTCAGGATCTGCAGCTCGCTGCCTACCCAGCAGCTGGCTGCCTGCCAGGGATGGCTTAAAAACCCCTCAGCAGAGGCAAAATTGAGTTTTGCTGCTTTGAGGGTGCAAATCTGGGGAGGACCTCACAGGGCTAGGCAGGCTTTGGCAGTGAGAGGAGAGGGAAGGACACCTGCAAAAGGCCCTCAGGAGCAGCCATCGCCCATCACGCAGAGTGTTTTTGTGTATCACCGTACAGTATTGTAAAGTGGGCAGCGAGGGAGCAACGGTTTTATCGCTGCCCAGCAGCTATTTGTTGATCTTGGGCTTGCTTTGCCGCTGTCTAGAGCCCTCCTAGGCTGACCAGCTCACACCCTGTCCCCCCACACAGCTAGTGAAACAGGTTCCCGGGCAGCCCAGTTGCACTGGGACAAGTAGCTGGCCACATGGGAAACCCAGGGGTAAGGTAGTGTCATGTGCTTGCCAGCTCTGGAGGTCTCAAACTCCTCTTCCCTGCAGGAATTGCTCAAAGTGGAAAGAAGAAAACTAAACTTTTTCCATAGGAAGGAGGTTCTCCAACACTTAAAGCTTTTAATTGCAATGTTTAAGGAAGATATGGAATTGCTTGAACCCATAACGATGGGGTGGATGCAGATAATGCTGGGCAATGTCTTTTGACTCGAGTCAGGCAAAGACTCAGCCTAGAGGGCACTACATTTTAAAGCCTTAACTTCTCAGCATTTTAAGACGGTCTTAAAAAAACCTATTAATGTATTTTCACATTTCACAAAATGCATCATCTACATTGCAGAGACTCTAAACAAACTCTCTTTCATGATGAGGGCTAGAAGGAGCCAGGAGGTGTTGCTCAACAGAATACCACAGAGTTTGCCTTCGGTTTGCCTTTGCAATTGCAATTCCTACCAGCCCACCAGCGCCTTTTCCAGCACTTGCTTACACAGCTTTTGGGAGCTGGGGGCTTGGGGCTGAGGAGCAGCCACCCTCCTAGGGACTATGTTTTCAGACCTGCTGAACTGGGCTCTTAATGGGCAAGGACTTGAAAAGGCAGCTGATTAACTGCAGTGCCTGTATTTTTATTTAAAGGAGCTATTAAAATAATTGTTTTCTTTCTGAGAGGACACCTTCAGTAACACTTGTAACAGATGCCCGAGGCAGAAGACCGTGTTTTTATGAAGACAAGTGAAAACAAGTAGGAGCTAGCAATTTCGTGAGCAGAGTGGGACTTATAAAGTCTGATTTCTGATGGCTCTTTCCTCTGTTGATTTTCTGATACCGAGTATCCATTAGTCTCTCAGTGGGGTCACTAATTTGGATGTCTCTGTTCTGTGTAACCATCAATTTTTGTGGCACTCACAGGAGCTCTGTATTTTTTGAGACATTTAACCTCTCTGTCAAATTTGCTTGAAATTAGCCCACACGCTAATAAAATCCCTGGGGAGGGGATGACGAGCAGAATAGCAGAGAACACAATCACATGAGTTTTTTCTAAGGAATCCAGTGTCTATGGTGTGAGCTCTTTTTCCTGTAAGGCATTTTATATGGCTGCCAAACTTGTTGCAAAAAGATTAAGTGATGTCACCGGTGCTGGGTTGCCAAGTTACGAGTGTCACATCCTACAGAGAAGTACAGTCAGAAGGGTGAGCAGAAGTGACTCATCCTTATACCTTGATTAGGGCTTCTTTTTGGTTGGTGTTGGGTCTGAAACCCAGACCTCTCCCTCCACAGGAGATCCCAACCACTGGCCCACCTTTTTCTCTCCTCAGTGCATGGTGGAACAGCTCATCCTGGAGGGAAATGAGAGGGACCCATGCTAGAGAGGATGTTCTCCAGCAGAGCTTTGGATGTGGTTTCCAGTTTCATTAGACAGCAGGGGAATTTGATTCTCATCCCCTACATCTGAGGTGACACTGTTAATTACTCGGATATCCCTTGTGTCACAGGGCCAGAAAGCAATTAAAAAATCTAGTCCTTCCTTCACCCCAGGGAGAGTCACCAAGGCCATGCTTATAGAAGCTTTCTTGCTCTAGGCCTCCAATGCTGGCATCTCCTGAACTTCCCAGATGAGAGATGTGGGACACAGTGGACCTGTTTCACAATTAATGTTTTCTTTGAGGCCCAGTCTGGCAAGACTCTTGTAAAAATGCCCGCAAAGTGATTTTGGCAGGGGAGAAGGTCAGAATTTGTGACTTGCGAGCTAGGTATCTAAGCTCTCACCCTGGGCAAGCTTTCAGTGGTTCCACCCAGAGGCAAGCATCAAGTGGATTTTTGTGAAAAAGATATGGGCAATGAGATTTTAGGCACCTCAAGAGCCAAGCAAGAGGAGAGGGAAGGTAAGCCAACATGCTGTAAAGGGCTGTTCAGTATAGCATTCAGCACTTCACACAGCGCTTTTGTTATCAACCAAAGCTGGACAGCCAGCCTCTCAAACATTGCCTCTCCTATAGACCTCTTACCCTTCAACTGTCTTTAGGTGATGCCTCTTGGTGGCAGATAGGGATTTAAAATGCAAGCAAGTCAGCTTGCTAATTTATACTGAACCATGGACTTCACAGGCAGTGTGTTTCATTAGTCCTTTCTAAACTTCTACATTTCAAAAGTGGCATCACTGGTTGATTTTTAGTGCCAGAAATAATGATAAATATTGAGGCCTATCTCCTGATCATTCTGTTGTTTCACTGAATAAATTATTATTTTGTCATTTATACCTTACTTGTAGTTACTAGGTTACCTTCTACTACCCGAAGAGTTAAAACATAATTAATTTTCTTGTTAACAAATTTTAAAGAAATGTTAAAAAAAAATCATGTTTATTTTTGACTTTTCAAAGGGTTTCATGAACATTAATTAGTTACCTCATACAGACACCTTTGTAGCTCAAAGTGATTCTGCAGTTACTGTAGCAGCCAATGCAATTCTGCCCTGACTTAAACATTACTTATGACTTCTGCTATTTGGGGTTGTTGGTACAAAAACTTAAGAGCTTAGTCTCTACTTCTCATTCACATGAGCAGTCATGCTTCAGACTCTGAAATTATTCAGAGAGACAAAACCTGGACACTTAGTTCTCCTAATTTTCTCAGAAGTAAGGAGAGATCAGTCAGGTCTTCGTGTTGTTTACTTGTTTCCTGTCTCTGCCTCTTCATGTGTAAACTTCTGTTTGTTAAGAAGAAAATAAACCACAAAGCAGAGTCAAATTTTCCCTTAGCCCCAAACTCTCAGAGGAGATCTGCAGAGGACAGAGCCTCAGTATAAGGCCACAGCTCTGCTGAGGATCAGGTCATTGATTTATGAAACAGTAAATGTTTTGTTTAAGACTTTTCACACAAAACATAGCATCTTGCGTAAATGAGCATCTCTGCACTACTCTCTTGAGAAAATCTGTCTCTCAAATTTCAAGTCCTGCGCCAACAATTAAAATGGTTTCCTGACTTCAGCCACTCCCTGCAGACTTTGAACTTCTCTGAGGAACCTCCCCGACAAGTGACACCTAGCTGCCTAATCATTACAACACCTTCTGTGAAGGTTTGATCCAATTCCCATAAAGATAGAGAAATGATGCCCAGAATGACTCAAAAGGGTGCTCTGTTGATTTACGTGAGCAGGCAGACCTGCGCTGTTGATGGAGTTGACTCATGTGGTTCTCCATCTGAAAGTCAGGCTTGTTCAAATGAGAACGTAAAGGAGGTGGGAAAGCAGGACAGTATAGAGGTCTTCCTCTAGAACCAGGTCCTGTAGGATGGCTGCTTGGAGGAGACAGGCGAGCTCAGGTCAGCAGCACCTGTGGAATTGGCAGCAGAGCATCTGAGCAATACTGGACCACTGGAGGACAATCAAGTCCCTAAGCACCTGGAGGTGAACACCACTGAGCTATATAAAACAGAAAATGAAGGACCCGTTAAACCTAGCTTTGATCCCTGGAAAGACCCTGGCACGAATAAGGATTTTAAGTACTTGGAAGATAATTAGGTGTTCAAAAAACCCACCAGCACGGCTTTACCAAACTCACTTTTTCCTTCGACAGGGCAACTGGCTTGAGGGATAGGGCAGAAACAGCAGATTAATGACAGAGGAGGTGGAAGAGAGTATACTTACAAAGCTTGTGGGTGGCACAGAGCCAGAGGGCCTGCAAGAACTTTGATGGGTGGGATCAAAATTCAAAATAGTCTTCACAGATCAGAGGGACGTTCCAAAACTGACAAGATGAGGTTTGGTAGAGACCTAGGGAGGAGAAATCCACGGCAAACTGAGGAATAACTGAGCCACAGATGGGGCAGGAAAAGCTCAACAACGTAAACAGGAGTCGGCAGGGTGGCCCATTAGGTAGAGACCAAAGACTGTTTCTGGCTGATCTCATGAAGCCTAACAACATGATTAGGAAGATAGCTATGCAATGACACAATTACTGTCAAGAACATGATGCTTAGAGGCACCATACCAAAGTATTGATGAATTACTGTCAGATGTTGTACAAGTTGCAAAAACTAAACTGTTCCCCCCAAAAAAACCCCACAGCCCTCAAGTGCTTCCTGTTTTAAGCCTAGATCCTAGTCCTTGCTTATGCCAAATAATATATACTCTGATAAATGCCCTAATTGGAATCACAGGGACTATGAAGTCCTGCTGGACAGGAATAAAGCTTGCATAGCCTGGGGTGAGGAGTTTGCTTCCTAAATAAGGGCTTAAATTACCTAAGATGTCGGAGTGTTCTTTTTACTGTATGCGACATTATGAATGAGGTCACATCCAAGGCTCCAAACCTTGTTCTAGCCAAGCATCATGTGCTTTGGAGAGGCTTTTCCAAAGTTTGAAGAGCCATGAGGAAAAATAGCTGTCACCATCTTACACAAGCTTTTGCGTTATGTCAGCAGCACGAGCTCCCCGTGCTCTGCAGGACCTTCATTCCTATTCACCTGGTGTATTTGTTAGCATGACCCGACATGAAAACAACACAGCAGATATTAGTTGGCTGTAATTTCTATGCAATCATTGTTCTGAATATTGTGGGACTTCTGATTTTCCTGTGATGGATTCTCAGACTTTGCTGTGGTTCAGGAACGGCTCCCAGCACCTCCTGCTTCAAAACCAATCTCACTACATATCCTGAAATCAGGTTTTAATCCTTCTCCCAAGTTTCCTAAAGCATGCAGTTGATTAATTCTGATTTCGTGCTGCAGATAGCCATGTCACACACACATACTCTTGCCAGCAGGTACACAAGCCACATTCTTCCCATGTTAGTCATGGAGCACACCTGCCTTTGACCTACACAGTGACAGGCAATTATGGGACATGGGGTGTTCCTCCTGTGACTCAGAAGACATTCTTGTCTCCTGACACCGCAAGGTGCCGGGCTTCCCTATCCTGCCACCTACCAAGTGACGTCAGGGGATGCTGGTATCTCACCAGCGTGATTCCTAAGGAAGGACAGAAGGAAGACGGGACACTCAGCAGGAACAATAACCTCAGAGAAATGGTTGGATGGCTGACTCGCTTAAGCTGACTAAGGCACCATCCGAAATGTGCCAGTTGCTGACTCTGACTGTTTCTCATGCACATACACATGCAAGCCATGACAGTCAAACACCTCCGGGAAGACAAACTCTGCTTCTTCAGTACATATACCGTACTGCCATCCCAAACTGGATGTGACCTCGCTCTACACTTAATAGAGGGCTGACTGCATGGTGACATTTGTGCCTTGGGCTTCAGGGTGTCAGGCACCTCTTTTGGATATGCTGATTCCCTTGGCCTGCCTCACATTCAGCACTCCTAGGCAAAGTCATCAGGCTGCCCACAGTTCACCTCTTGGGCCATTAGATTTGCCAGGTATGAGTTACCCAAGCTAAGCAAACAGTTGCTGTTAGGTGCACTACAGCCTTCATGCTGCACAGGGATGGGGAGACTGATTTTCAACAAACCAAGGCATCACTCAGACTGTGTTTTTTTTTCCCCTGCAGCTTTTTCCATTGTATTTCACTGCTTGCAGGCATTACTCCTAATAGCATAGGACAGTAGGGTTTTAGAAAGGCAGGTTAAAAGAGAACCCGGAATGGTCTCCATTTATTTTAGAGAACTTCAATACAGAGATTATCTATCATACCAATAGGGGCCTGCAGGTTTCTAATGGCTGCTGGCCCAGCTCAGCGAGGTCTCTGGTCCTGAGCCTGCCATTGCATGCTGTGCATGAGGATCTGCCATCTGCACCGCCCTCATTGAATCCAACTTTCTCTAGCGTGATTATGTCTAGCGTGATTATGACTAGCGGGAGAGTAAGGGATTGCCCAACATGAGGAAGGGTATCAGCATGCGGCCTTCACAGGGTGCATTTGAGATAGGCAGCCATGTGTGCTAACAGTTGGCAAGGACACTAATTTGCGTTCACATCAATTGATCTTGATACCATCTGGTTTTGAAAGGGCTAATTCTGCCAAAGACAAATGCTTGACGGTTCTCGCCGTCTTTGCGGTAGATCGAAAAGAAATGGAGAAGGAGTTTTGCTCCGCCTATATTCTTTTGTCCTCGCTGCTTTTAGATAAGGCGACACAAATTTGCAGATTCCCTTTGGATTTAAGCTGGTAATTGTTTAAGGCACAATGATGACTGTATCATGAGAACAAATGATGAAAGAAACATTGTTAGAGAAGAAATCCCCCGAGTCAGGGAAGGCACTGTATTTTCTCCTTCATTAAGCTCCTTCATTAATTTTCCAAGGCAATATCCATAGATTGGAATTTCTGTATGGACATTTCATTTGGTTTTGCCAGGCAGGGGCTCTGGCAGGTGTAATGTGCAGTGCACTGCCCACCAGAAACATTCCACCAACTTGCTGCAGGATCATAAACTGAAGTAAATACGAAGAGACAAGTTCTCCGAGGTGTTTGCAAATCCCTTGGCGGTGCCAGGGGCATTCTTCCCATTGGATTTCAGGAAGGGTTAGAGATTCCCAGGAAATCAGACTGGGCGCCGTATGTGAAAACCAAAAGGCAAGACAAGAATTGGTGTTACCTTAAATCAAGTGGGGAAAAAAAGAAAAAGAAAAGGAAAAAAAGAAAAATAAAAGGAAAAAAAAAAAGAAAGAAAAAATCCAACCAAAAAAGAAAAAAATCCAACCAAACAACAATAAAAGCCAACACTCACCTTTTAAAATCAAAATGTTCAAAAAGATTGTGTCAAGTAGTTTCACTTTCCAGAACTGGAACATTCAATAAAAGGTCAACTACAATCTTGATTTAAAATATTGAATTAAGCTTTAAAAAAAAATTCTTAGAAAAGTGGAATATCCCAGCAAAATTTCCTTGATTAGAAAAGGGCCTCTTGGTAAAAGTGTCAGACATTTGTGATGTCAAACACTTGTTCCAAGCTCACTGTTAAAAAACCAAAACAGCCGAAAATTTTAAGATTTTTTTCAAAAAGGCTTGAAAAGTCTGTAATATTTGACTGATCTATGTTGTTAAAGAACCAGCTGAAAAGGAGTTCACCTCACTATACTGTGTCACTTAGTAGGGTCAGATATTTAATGCTCTCATATTTTAATCTTTGGATAAAGCACAGGGGCTGCCCACAGATAAGATATCCAACACTCTCTATGCTGTCTTCTAAGTTGCCTGTGGCTTCACTTAACAGCTCCCTGACTCATACGATGGCATTGCAAGAGGCTCATAGTCAGGCCCACTGAGAGGCATTTTAGATCCAGGAGCAAATTATCCAGGAGAAGCTATTTTCTTTTCTTCCCACCTTCTGTGCCACCTACTTTCCTTCCTCTTGGCATCCACTCCTGCTCTTTAGAGCTGTTTATGACTTGGAGCTAGCAGAGGCAGAGGAGCAGCAGCAAAGGCTGAGCTGGGCAAGGAAGCATCGGGCGGCACAAGGGTTTCTCTCGGTACCCAATTGCCTCAGATTTATCTCCTCTTCACAGCTCTGCTCAGAAGGCTCTGCCAGCCCACTGCTGTGGGTTTTCTGTTCTTGCTGTCAATGAAGAGACCCTTCCGCGTGCCTCTGAAGCGTTAAAGCCGTGTTAAGATTCAAACTCAGCGCTAGGATTGCTGAGATAAGAGAGGGGCTCTCATTTCTGGATGCAAGAGGAGAAAAATCTGTCACTCCTAACCATGGGATAGTGATTATTATTAAGACTAATAAAACAATTTAATATTATTAAAGTCTTTAAATGTATTCAATTTCAGCAGAAAATTTTGAGCAATCTTTCCCCCCCAAATATCCTCATGACAGTGATGCAGCCCTGGAGCAGGAGTCCATAGAAGCTGAGGAATCGCCATCCTTGGAGATATTTAAAACTCAACTGTATGTGGTTCTGAGCAATTTTGACCAGCAGGTCAGATTAGATGATCTCCCTTCCAACCTCAGTTATTCTGCAGTTTTGTAGAAGATGGTGGTCTTGGACTTGTTGCCTTGGTAAATAGGAGCTGGGGGAGGATTTGGTGAGATGCAGGCTATGAGAGGGAGAGGAAGGGAATAGATGGGTGGTACGGGACTGGTAGTTCCATTCTTGGCAGATCCATGGGGATAACCATCCCATTTTAAACTGATGAAGTAGCTTACAGTTGTATGTTATTTTTTGATAGTTAAAGAAGATCTGTGACCTAAACTGGATCAAAAAAACAAGCAAAAAATCCTCATCCATCTGCTCTCAAATAATTAAGATTGTTTTCTGATTCTGCAGGCACGGAGATAGTGGTTTGTTAATACTGTACAAGTAAATCCACGAGTCCTGAGTCAAAGCTCTGTTGAAATGGTCCAGCAGAGAGACTCCCTAGTTAAGGGAGAAGTCTCCTTCTCTGGGGAAGGAGAAACAAGGCAGCCTTCAACGAGCAGTATCACAGAGCTTTTATTCTGCTGTCACTCTGCATGATATATGGAGTTAATTTTAAGAGAGAAAAAACTGGCAGGCTTCTTTTGCCAAATAGGGAGAAGTTCGATCACTTCAGAACAATGGAAGCAAAGAGAACTCAAGGGAATTATTAATCTTGTAAATGGAATTTGATTTTCTAATGCAAAGAGCAGGCTTTAATTACAGCAAATTGAAACAATAGAACATTTCCTTACTAAAAAGTTTGAGGGTTTTCTTGTTGCTATGATCACTACGCGAAGGGGATGTGTGTGCCTAGGAGTCCTAGCAATTGTAGTAGGGTTTAACTTCAGCCAACTACTTTGTAAAAATTACCATAATTGACAACAGGAATGTTTTCCCTTAACTTACTTCTCTTAAGGACCAAACACAGATACCACGATGTGCGCATAGTCATTGTGAGATACACTACATCAGCACAGAAAGGGACAATTACCTCTGCTTCAGGAAAGGGACCCTTTCTTCATTTGAGAGCGTGGCCCAGAAGAGAAGTAACACAAATGGATCTCCATCTCCAACAGTAAATAGGATCTGACATCCCTCAGAAGAAAGACATCAAATACTGAAGTCACGTTACGATTCTGCTCAATACTGGATGAAACAGTCCTTGGTAGCTTGCGGTCGTTATATTTGGTAGCATCTATAATAAATAATCAGATTATGACTAATTGCATTAATAGGATAGCCCAGGGATCAACGCACATGATATGATATATCTCTCTGGCCAGGTTTTCAGGTTTAAAATGTCCATGGTTTATTCCATAGCTACACTCTTCTGCACTTTCATGGTCACATCACAGGCTGGGAACACATGCACTGGTTCCTGTCATCATTTTTGGAAAGAGAGGTTCCAAAACTTGAGGAAACTGAAGGAAAAGAAGTAAACTCCCACACTCCTCTGAAGCTTTCTGAGTATGAAAAAAATGCATGCTGTGTTTGTTAGAGGATGCATTCAAATTAGCATTTAATTACATTAACATTTAACGCTTAAAAATGTCAGGAAAGGACTGAGGGGAAAAAAAATAAATCAGAACTTAGAATAGAGACAGATGAGACACAGAGAAGTTTAAATGCCTGATTCGGATTCCCAGTGAAGAACCATCTCCATTTTTTCTTGCCTCATGCCATACTGTAAACAAAAATTTAGCGTGTTCAACCTTAAAATGCCCCCACCTTCAGCTTTCTAAACTAGTTGAGGCTAATCAAATTTAACTACTGCTTCCAATTAATTTTGTTCTCTGGAATGTTGTTTGATAATGAAAATCGTGATGGGGATAAAACAGATCATGCTCTTCTGAGGTCTCAGGACTATCAGCCATGCTCCATTTAACCTTAGTACTCAACTGAGAAGGAGCTTCAGTCTTTTGTGGGGAGTAGATGCGCTCAGAGCTGACACAGCCACTAGTGCTGTGCCTGCACAATGAGGAGCAACTCTAGAGAGATGCTGCTCATGTTCGGCACCTTGTTTCTTGAGCCACATAGCACAGAAACTTGCACCTTTGGGAGACCAGTGATCTGTCAGACTGAGAAGAGACTAGACACATAGTCAGTGCTTCCATCTGAGAGAATACAGGAGCTGGATACACGTACAGTCCCTGCTAATGGAAGGGGTCCTATGCTTCAGTTCTTTTAACCATGCAATTTCTCCAACCAGCAGCTGTACAGAAGGCTGTGGTCCTGGTTATCTCCTACATAAAGGCCAGATAGAGTCTTTCACAAGGCTCTTCTTGAGGATTTTTTTTTTAATTATTATTATCCCCTCAAATCTCAGTGGGGATTCCTACAAGGTATAAGCCGTACTGAGTACAGTCTG